>WAAG01008221.1:4447-21308 GCA_013390105.1 Tichodroma muraria | reverse complement strand
GGGAAGGGGTTCGGGGCCGGAGGGTGCCGGGGGCACGTCCCACCTGCCGCCACCGCGGAGCCGGTGCTGCCCCTCGGCCTGTCCCGGCCGGCGGCGCCGCACTGAGGGGAGAGCGGAAACGCCGACACCCCCTTGCTCGTTCCCTGAAGAGACGGACCGGGCCGGGCTAGGCCGGGCCGCGGAGGAGTCCCGCCGCTGCCCGCCGGGGACCCGCCGGCTTCGCCTGAGGGGCTCCGAGCGCGGGCGGGGATGGGATCTGCGCCGGGGCTGCCCCGGGCGCGGCGCCGGCGGTAGCCGAGACCCACGGTCCCACCGTGCCCCGCACAGCCCCGCAGGCCGGGGGTCACCTCCCGACGTGCTCCCTCCGTGCCGCGGGGCGCTCCCAGCGGCTCCCGGTGAGACCCAGCGCCCCGGGCGCTGCGGACATCCCGGGACCGGGGTCTCGGCTCTGTCCCGGCCATGACCCCCCGTTCCCGGGGCGGGGAACACCGGCGACATCGCGGGAGGGACACGCGGGGCTCCCTCCGGCCTTGACGTCGCGCCTCATTCTCTCCTGCCAGCGCCGCTCGGCTCCGGCCGTTCCCCTCCAGCATCCTGGGGTGGCTCCGCTCCAGCTCCGACACGCGGGACTGAAATGACCTTGGACGCCGGGACCAAGGGCAGCTCGCCGAATCCCGCCCGGGCTCGCTCGGGCCGCGGCCGCCCGCCCGCCGGTGCCTCCCTCCGCCTCTGAGGCTCCTGGGGTTTACTGGAGGCGGGATCCCTGCCTGGCTCGCTCCGGCCTCCGCCGCGCGCTTCTCCGGCAGCGGGGAAGGGATCCAGCGAAAACCGCTCGCCGACGGAGGGGCTCGCGCCGGACCTTTTCCAGGCTGGATCCCAGCACCGCGTAAGGGAAGGGAGACGCCGATCCCGTGGGAGGGGGAACCACCGGGTTTCGCCTGGCAAAACCTGGATGTTTGGGGAGCCGGTGTGGGTGGGGAGGGGGTGTCAGGAACGGGCAAAGGGGCACCAGGTCGCTGGATTGTTTTTGCTTTGCTGGGAACTTCTACATCCACCCTGTCTGCCTCCTCTTAGGAGCTCTGAACTCCGACTGTTTTTGTTCCGCTTGTATTTTGGGACACTTGGCATGGTTGAGTTTACATCAGGAGCAGCTCCTTGCTGAACAAATTCTTTGAGGAGGGTGACAGTATGGGGTGCTAGAAAGTGGTTTTCTCTCTGTGCTGGCACTGAAAGCACCCCTTGGAAGGGAAACCTCTCTGTGCCTGGAGTCCAGCCTTATCCTGTGCTCCCAAACTCTGGATGTGTATCCCTGATGCATCTAGGAGCCAGGATGGAGCAAGATGTGGACAGAGGAGACAAAGCAGCTCCTGTGATGTCCCTCCTGGGGCTGAGGATGCTCCTTACAGCCTCCAGACTCTCCCTGGAGCATCCCACTGCCAGCACTGTATCCAGGATCGTCTTACCCAGGAGTTGTCCCTGATGGTGGCCATGAGAGGGAGAGAGAACAAGGATGCAGCACTTCCAAGTGCTTCCCAGCCTGTGTTTTTTCTCATGTTAGGGGGTTTCTGTGTTTGGTGACCTCGGAGGGGTTCTTTGCCTCTCCCCGGTCCCTGTGTGGTGCCCCTCGGTGTCAGCGCCGCTTGGGGATAAATCTGCTCACCCGGATTAAGCAGTGCAGGCACTTGGGGATTTAAGGGATGACGTGAGGGAAGCCAGAGAGTGCCGAGCTCTGGACAAGGAGGCTCCAGATTGGGTCAGAGCCCCTTTTCCAGCATGAGAAAAGGGCACATGAAGGCTTTGGTGCCTCTATGATAGGAGTTTCAGCTTCAGGGCAGCATGGCATCCTCTGGCAGGGGATGCCTGAGGAATCAGGCAGGGAAAACACCTTTTGATGCCATGCCGGGGGATGTTATTTTGGTGCTTCTTGTCAGTAAGGTCTCCTTTCCCTTCCTGACACATCCTTTGACCTGAGCTCCTAAAACCCCACAACGTCGGCGTGTCCATCCCATCCCTGCAGTGCTCGGACTCCAGGGCTGTGCAGGCAGGTCTTTGCCAACAATGGCTGTGGGGATCCAGGAGCTGTTTCCCAGCCTGTTTCCAACCACACGGCACCAGTGACTTCTGTTTGGTTCTCCTGTGCCCCCATGTGTGTGTTACCTGTTGTGGGAGCATTCCCTGTGCCTCCAGCTGGAAGTCAGCCGGGCTCCATTGCACCTGGACAGTGTTCTGGTCAGGGCTCTCAGGCTGTGGCAAAGTGGGAGCTCACATGGCTTCAGCTGGGCTGAATCCATTTGGGCTGGGATCTAGCACCCCTCTCCTGGCTCTTCCCGAGTCAGGGGGGATTATTTCCATAGGTTTTCCTTCAGATGCGCCCCTCGGAGCAGGAGCGGGATGCGTCTAGGGAAGTACAGGTGGCGAAGGAGCCGCCCTGGGAGTACGGGAGGTTTGGTTGGCTCCTCGGCCTGGGCTCTGCCACGGCATCGTCCCTGCGGGCACCGGGCTGCGCTCCAGCTCTGCGCTTGTCCTGCCTGCTGGCGCTCATCCTGTCCTGCTGGCGCCCCACCTGCTCCGGCATCACCCCCTGCCTAGCGCGCTGAGTGCTTTCCCTGGAATTGCTTCCTCTCCATGGGTCTCTGGCTGTCTGCTGGCTCTGCCGTGCCACCAGTCCCCTGGGATCGCGCTCTGCTCGGCTGCCAGTGCTGCAGCAATCTCCCTGGTGGTTTGCCGAGGGTGGAAGTGTCACCTTTGTGGCCTGCCAGGTGATAACCTGCCCGCGGCGCTGGGCCCGTGTTTACTTTGCCTGCCATGGCTGATAAGCACCTCTGATAACATTCCTGATGGTAAACAAAGTGCCTGGTGATGGCTCTGCCCTGGGAAGATGGTGTTTTGCCGACCAAGAGGAGCAGACTGTCGGAAATCCGTCCCCCCAAGGAGTTTTTCGTAGACCTGTGGTTTTTCCCATCCCAACCTCCAGCCCTGAAGGAGGAGAGTCTCTGCTTTGGAGGGTGTTATCCCAGGGAGCCACAGCAATTTGGCTGCTCTGTTGTGAACGCTGGGGAGTCCCTGGCAGAAAAATGACCTTTTTTTTTTTTTTTTTTTTCCACGTGATTTGAGAAATAGCAGAAATATTCTTGCTGTCCTTGAGCGGCAGATTCTGACATCTCTGTGCAGGCTGGGATTGAAGGGAACAGATTTACAGCTCCAGACCCCTTTTCCCCTTTCCCTAGGGGGCTGACAGGTGTCTCCTTGCAGTGCCACGCCGATGCATGAAAAGGCAGCTCCCCTGAAGAGCCCCGAGCCCAGGCACGGTCGTGAGAAGCTGGAGGTGTCCCACAAACAGAAGAGTTTGGATTCCCTCGACAGCAGGTGAGGAGCAGCAGCCCCGGGTCTGTCTGCAGTTGAGAGTTCTCTCTTTTCTGTCCTGCTGTGGCATTCCTGCTGCCTTTGAGCCCTGAATACTGCCTGCAACTGGGGCAGGGCACAGGGGGGACCCAGCTTTGTTTTCTTCCTGAAATATTGTGGGTATAAAAGCAGGGAAATGAAAGGGGTTTGGGCAAGGGGACGGTATTCCCACTGCTGAGGTTGTTGGTAGGATATTGCTCTCTCCATGGTTTGTCCTTTCATCTGTCGTGGGATGGACATGGATGGATGTCCCTGTGCACGGCCAAAGCTGACTCCACCCTCCTGCTCAGGCACATTCCCAAATTCCTGCCTCTGCTTTCCCTTGGGAATCCTTGCCCCAGCCAAAGCTGCACATTTCCAGCTCCCAGCCTGTTCCAAGCTGCTGCCAGATCAGGTCTGGGCTCCTTCCCCAGGAGCTGGGGTGTGTGTGAAGTACCTTGGTCCTGGTGCCTTCACTGGCTCTCATCAGAGACCAGCAGCCATCAACAGCAGGTACTGAGCCTCAGCAATGCCCAGTGCCATGGTAAATCATGGAGACACCCAAAATGTGGCTTCCCGGGGTCTCTTCAGTCCTTTACATTTTTCCATGTCTCGTATTGCAGCACACATGTTTTAGGGAGCGGGTGAGAGACCTGTGGCTCTTTGCTTACCTGGTGATTATCCTTTTTCCTTCCAGCCTCCGCCTGAATGAAGCCCTCAAGGATGAGGACATCAAGAAATGCCACCGGGAAGTGGTAAGCCTTTGGCTTTGGGGATGGCCAGGCTGGTGTGTTGTAGCCTGTTGCCCCAGGAGGAGCCCACCTGGGGTCTCAGGTGTGGGCTGAAGGAGCCAGAGGCAGCTTCTGATGTGGGCAGAGCCTCCCGTGTTTAATTTCAGGAGACCTGGTGATGGTTTTGTGTGGCCCGTGCTCTGCCTTGGGAATGCTTCCAGGATTTTCCATCTAGAGCAAAGGAGCAAGTAGAAATGTTGACTGAGAGCAGTTAAATTTCTGTCCATTTGAACCTTTTTCGTTGTTCAAATCATGCCCGAGCTAGATGTTTTTGGTCCATCTACGGATAAGAGGTGCTCTGGAAGAGAAAGGAGTGACAGGAAGTGGCATTTTGCCTGTTCCCATGAAGAAAATAGAGGAGAAAAACATTTTTTGGTTTCCTCAGAGGCCTCTGAGAGGGTGACAGGGCCAGCAGTGGATTTGTGCTGGGAGCAGGGGATGTTTCTTGGTGATAATGCCCTTCTTGTTCTCCTGGAATTCTCCCGCTGGCACCCCCACCATCCTGATGTCCCTCTGGGAGGTGTCTGAGCCAACCCCAGGTGCTGCTGAGCCTTGATCCTCTTAGGGCCCAGCTCATCCGGTGACCAGGTGCGCAGAGCAGAGGTGACCTCGTACCTGTGGGCAGGAGGGCTCTGCCTGCCTGGCTGCCACAAACCAGCCTTGCTGGGCCAGGTTTCTCTGCATCCTGGCAAAGCAGCTCCTCCCTTGGAATTCGGGGGGCAGCTGTCACCGCTGCGAATCCCCGGGGGGCACCCCGAGGGCAGGGGGCACAGAGGTGCCTTACGGGAGCGGTTGAGCCGATTTACGGCAGGCGTTGAAGCGCTTTGGAGCTCTGCCTTCGCCACGGGAGCATTTCAGGGCCTCCCTGCCGAGCCTCCCGCCGCGGCTGCCGGCAGCTTTGAAGCGGCGCCGGGAATATAAATAGCTGGATGGCGCGGCGCGATGGGCGCAAAGCAAGTGCTGTCACCGTGTCCCGGATAAGGGAAGAGGAGGAGGAGGAGGAGAGAAACCGCTGGGCAAAATAAACTGCCTGCAGATGAGCCCGGCGGAAAACCGGCTCCTCACCGAGGCTCAGCAGCCTCCGTAGATATTTGGGAGATGTTCATCTGGGAGGATGGCGCAGCCTTCGCCGGGTGCCGGATCGTCCAACCTTCCTCTAATCCGGCGGGGTTCCCGTCCCCAGCCCGGTGGGACCCCCCTGCGCCGGTCCCGGGTGCGGGCAGAGGGAGGTTTTCTTGCAGGAGAGGGATTTTTGGGTCTCCTTATCGGCAAGGTCACCGGATAACTTTGCTCTGCTTTGCTTTCAGGCTGCTAGCAAGTACAACTCCCAGTACCACAAGCTGTTCAAGGACATCCCGACGGAGGAGAGCGTGCTGAAAGGTGGGTGGCAGGGTGAGGGATGGGCACGGAGGCGGCAGGATCCGGCACAGGGATTGCCATGGCTCTCTCTCTCTGCCTTGCAGTTTGCTCCTGTGCGCTCCAGAGAGACATCCTCATCCAGGGGAGGCTTTACATCTCCCCCAACTGGCTCTGCTTCTACGCAAACCTTTTTGGGAAGGACATTAAGGTAATGTGGTCCCTCAGGGCTTGTAACCACAGCTTATCCCCTCGTGCACCCAAATACCACCAAAATCCCCAACAGAAGCCTCCAATGGGAAGGGGGAGCACGGCTGTGCCTCCCCCTCTGATGACCTGTGGCATCGGCCTGGGGAAACCAAATACTGGTTTGGTTTAAAATTCCCTGATGCAAAACCTCCTTCCAGCCGCAATGGCGCTTGAAGGAAGATCAAAGGTTTAAGGGGGGGTGAGATTTGAATCTCTCTTGGCTTTTTTTCTTGATTTACAATCTGATGTTTCCCCATTAGTCTTGTGGCTGACGGGGATCTAGGGGAGAGACGACTTCCTTTAAAACTGAGCTGAAGGACTGAATTATTTATGTGTGATGCTTTAAACAAATACCTGAAGGAAGCTCAAGGTTTCGGCAAAGTTACCCTGCCAAAAATAACATCCTGCCTTGTTTTTCACCCTCCCTGGGCTTGCGTGGGGGGCTTTCCTGGTGGGTCTTCGGGAGGCTGACTGGATGATGCTTGTGCTGTGTCCATCCCTGTGTTCTGCCCCGCAGGTTGTGATCCCGGTGGTGTCTGTGCAGCTGATAAAGAAGCACAAGACGGCTCGGCTGCTGCCCAACGGCCTGGCCATCACCACCACTGCCAGCAGAAAGGTAACACCAGCACCCAGAAGATGCCCAGGTCCAGACTGGATGTGGTTTGAGAGCTGCGAATGAAGCGATTCCCATCCCTGGTTAGGAAGCGAGCACTGCTCTCTGTGCTGGCTGCCAGCCAGGGCAAACACCACAGCTTTGCTTTTGTTCCTGAATTTCACTTTGTTCCTGGACGAAGCAAAGCCCAAGTGAAACTCGGTCGAGCCTGACAGATCCCTGCCAGGCTCACGTAAAACCTTTAAACTCCTTAAGCACAAGCAGGGAAAGGGTTTGGGCTGGCATTCAGCCAGAGCTGGCGGAAAACTCGGATACGGGGCTGCGTTTCCAGCTTTTAAATCCCCTTGGATGTTGCTGGCTGCAGTGAGCTGACGTAGTGTGTCCAAGTCCTCGCCTGCCCAGGTGCTGCTGCCAGCACTGTGTGTTGCCTGTCCCTGCCAGGGAGGGGGTTGTTCCTGCAGGATTTTGGGAGGCAGTTATTCCTGCGGAATTTGGGAGGTGGGTTTTAGCAGGGAGTGGTACAGGGCAGGATTTGGGCATTCAAAGCCATGCGTGGCTGCCCTGCACATCACTTGGAGGCTCTGTCAGGCGTGGTGAGTGTGGCCCTGTGCCCCTTCCATCCCTGGGGATGTTTTCTGTTTTCTGGCCCTTTTTGCTGCTGTGAGCCTCTGGGTTGAGCATGGGAAAGCTGTAGGAACAGCAACTGAGCAAGATTGGCCCCAAAAAAATCTGGTCCAGGTTTTAGCAGGCTGCAAAAATAACAGCAGGGAAGCTCCACAGGGAAATGCCTGTGGGGCAGACGTGGCTCCTGAAAACGGGGAGATTCAAGGGCATGACGTCTCTGCCTGTCCCTGCTTGTGGAGAACTGGACTCGGGATGGGGGGAATCTCTCCCAACAGCTTGCCTCGTTCTCTTGCAGTACATCTTTGTATCCCTCATCTCTCGTGACAGCGTCTATGACGTCCTGAGGAGAGTCTGCACTCACCTGCAGGTACCCCTGCTCTGTGTCCCACCGTGTGTCCATGGCCCTGAGCTCTGCACCTGCCCTTGGGCTGAGCACAGCTCCTCATCGCTGCCTCCAAGGCTTTGGACTGCTCCCAAAGCCCTCTCCAATTCCCAGCATCCTCACTCCACAGCAAGGGATGAGAAGAGGGGCAGGAGCCATGCCTTGGGCACGTCTTGTCCCCGTGGGCTTTTCTGGGTCATGGATGAGGCAGAGCCCTGAGTTTCTGCTCTCTCTCAGGGCGTGGGTATGAATTATTTATAATCTGGTGGTAATACTAGTTCTGCCACTCTGCACATTGATGCCTTTTGCCCAGATCTAAAGTATTAAGGGGAAGAAAAATGGTACAATGTTAAAAAAGAATTTAAATTAAGTGGGGGAAGACATCCGTCAGCCCTTGAGCTGGGGAGGATGACTGTGGGGATCTCTTCTCCCTGACTTTGAAGGACGTGGGAAGCTGTGCAGGAGCCCTGCCCTGCCCAGGAGGGTGTGTGCCAGCTGTGCCAGGGCAGTGATTTGGGTGATTCAGCCCTGTTGCCAAACTGGGGGATTTATTCTTTGAAATGTGCTGGGCTCTGCCCAGATGTACCCTTCTTTTTTTACCCCCTGATGTTTTATCCTGTCCATGGAAGCCCTTGGCTCAACCATGGCCCCACCATGGAGTTTTTGGTTATGGGAAGCAGTGATGCAGTGCCCTTTCCTCATGCCCCAAATCCCCGTGATTATAAGTTTTAGCAGCTGCTCTTCATAGTCTCAGCAGAAAAGAAAATGGAAGAATTCCATTTTGTGGCTGAGGCTGAAGCAGGGAGAGGTGGCACTGTAATGCCCGATCCTTTCCCCCTCATCTAGGTTTCCAGTAAGAAGAGCTTGAGTCTGAAGGAGCTGTCGGAGGAGCCGGACTCCGTGTCACTGGTGAGAGTCAGGGCGGCTCTGGGAGAGGAGAGACCCCCCTGACCTCATGCTGTGGGTGGAGGGGGCCTGCCTGGTCCCCTTGGTGGGTTTGACACTGTCCCGTGGCTGCTCAGAGTTGGGCGAGAGTCAGTTCTTCTGTCGGTGCTGTCAAAGGGCGCGAGGATGCGCCTCTTGCCATCATAGCTTGTCCTCTGGGACCCTCAGCCCCAGACCTGGCAGGAGCAGATGGGTCAAGAGGACCTGGCTGAGCACAGCCAGTGACTCTGTCTGTTTACAGACAGAAAAACTCCAGAGTGATGTGGAAAATGCCGCCTCTCCGCTCCCCGACGGCTGATGCTGTTCACAGCTGGGAATGTGGATAACAGGCTGGGAATGTGGTTGAGTTATCCAAAAATCTGCAGGATGAGTAGGGTGGTGGGAGAGGGAAACACCTGCTGAACCATGGCATGGTCCAGGGAGCGTGGGGGGCCACATCCCACACCTTTGGAGAGGGGTGTAAGGGTGTCCTCCATGGCTGCTGGTCCTGAGCCTCGGGCTGGGTGCAGGAGGTGACACTTCGGGTGCACCAGAGATGCACGTGGGATGTCACCCATGGTCTGCTGACATCCCAGGGATTAAAGATTGGTTTCAAGGGCTGAGTCAGGAGTGACCCAGGCTGATCTGGCACCATCTCCTGGTGCTTCGGTGGGATGCAGCCCTTTGGCAGCTCCAGCCCTGGGAACGCTCCATTAGGAGAGCCCCTCTCTGGGCCAGCTGCCACTCCGCTTGATTTGTGGTCTTTTTGGGGCACTTTTTTGCCCTTTTTGGGGCATGTTGAAGAATTCCAGGTGACCACCTTGAGCTTCAAGGGGTGGAGGAGGCAGCAGCTGGTATTTGGGGCGGGTGTGGGATGCGAGGGCCAGTCCTTCTATGGTAGTAGGAACCTGCATTCCTATGGAGCCATCATGGGAAGACCAGCTCCCCTCAGGATGATGTTTTGAATGTGCTGATGCTCCATGGAGGTGCTATACGGCTTGAGTTTGAATCTGGCCCCACCATATCTCTGGCACTGCTGGTTTCATTCGTGGCTCACCAGGACTGTTCCCACAGGAGGTGATCGTCCCCGAGGGCAAGTGGAGGAAGGTGTCACCTACCTCTCTGTCACTGTCACTGCCAGATGCCAACTACCAGTGCATCCACCGGACATCTGTCAGCAGCCTGAGCGCCAAGGAGAGCTCCTTCACCTCTGAGGAGCCACTGGTTTCGGGTGAGGAACATGGGTTTGTGCCCTGCTCCACATGGTACCCGGTGATAACCTCCATAAAAGTGTGTTCATCCATCCTCTGCTCCCGTGCCGGGGAATTCTGCCTTGCAGATCCGGCTGGGAGTCAGTGATGGAGTCCTGGGGATGGGCTGGGGTCTCCTGGCTGCAGAGTCTGAGCCCACGAGGGAGGAATATTTGATGTTTCCTGGTTGCTGGAGGAGCAGGAGCATCAGCCAAGTGTGGCTGTGCTGCTGACTCTGGATCTGCTTTCAGAAAGTGCAATAAATACTGAGGAAGAGCTGGAGGTGGAGCAGAGCTGCGTGGCAGAGCTGAGACCCTCCGACTACCAGCTCCTGAAGATCTTCATCGTGCTGTAAGTGTGCCGAGGGCGCAGGGAAGCTGGGGGGACGCTGGGAATGTCGGTCTCGGTCTCAAATGGGTTTTTGGCTTGTTCCTCTGCTCCCAGCATCTGTCTCCTGGTCGTGTCCTCCTCGTACCTGGCGTTCCGCATCTTCCGTCTGGAGCAGCAGCTCTGCTCTCTGAACCGGGATTACCTCTCCCGCGGGCACAGGAGGTGAGCGACCCTCAAGGCCGTTTAGGGACGCACGGGTTGTGCCATGAGTGGAGGACTCGAGGGAGTGCGGGTGTAAAGAGGAATGGCTCTGCTCTGTGACGTGTCTAAGGAATGCTTTGTCCCTCATCCTGGGCCTGCTGTTGGGCTGGCCAGTGAGAGAGCCCACAGTGCCATCTCCACACTGGAGGTGATGCCATCAACTGCTGGTTTGAGCGACTGGGAAGCTCTGCTGTCCCTGAGACTCTGGAGCTTGGGAAGAGGTTTCCTCCTTGGTTTGGGGCTCGTTCTCCAGTTGTAGGAAGCACCAGGACATCTCGTTGGAGCTGGGCTGTGCCTGGGGGCTAAGGCCACAGGCATCAGCATGGGATGGGCAAGAGGGGAGTCTCCTTGGGCTGAGGACATCAGGAGGCACTGGGATGGGATATGCAGCCTCTGCAGTCACTCATCCCATCTCACCCCACTCCCTGCTTGCAGGTGACCGTTCCCTGGGCGCTGGCTGAGGATGGACACTGAGGTGGTGGCACCCTGCCCACGGATCCCGGTGCTGTGTCCTCCCAACCGTGGCTGTTACGTGTGGTCCGGTTTTCCCTCGGCCGGTAAAATGGGACCAAGTATTTTCTCTTTTCCTTCGGGCACTCACTCGCTCCTGATGGGACTTTCCAGCCAGGTTCTGGCAACCAGTGCCAACTCCCCATCCCACTGGAAACCTGTTTCCTCCTTGGGACACTGCTGTGCTGTAGCACTGGACAATGGCTCGGGGCTGCCGAGCGCTTGGACCTTCCCCTAGGACTTGCTGCTAAAATGGATGCTGTTTTTTATTTCGGGCTTGTTTTTTTCTTGTTAAAAGATGACCTTGGGCTCACCAGGAACCCCCAAAAATGTGGATGAGTTGCCACTGCTGCTCTGGGAGAACTCACGTTTGTCCCTGTCTCGGTATCCCTGGGAACGTGCCTGGAGGAATGGCCCTGAACGCAGGGATCTGTGGGTATGGGGAGAAAGGGCCCACTAGCCCTGTGGGGTGTCATCTATCCCACACACAAGGGTGGGGGTACAGGCCAGGGCCCCCCATCCCTTCTCTCCTGGAGCACTGGGCTCAGAGGGGTGTGTGTAGGTGTCCCTTGCAAAGCACTTTAAGGTCCCCCAGACCAGGTGTCCTCGCTGGGGTCCACACCTGGCACCGGTGGACTTCGTTAGTCCTGCTTGCCCCAGAAAGGCGTTGGAAAGGAGCCCGTGGCTGGCACTGGGGAATGCCCCGGAGTGCAGCATCTGTGCCCTGGTTCCTGTTAACCTTGCTATGGCATGGAGCTGAGTGCTGCAGGATTTATCTCGCAGGATTTGTCCCACGGCCCCCCTGGGAGCACACTGGGGCAGCAGGTGTGATTCCTTTGGGTTTTCTTTCCTGTTTTTTTTGGGAACTACAAGTGCTGATGGGGCCAAATCCCAGTGCCCTGGGGAAGAGCTCACTGCTCGCTTCCGGGCTTGGAACGGCTTTTAAATGAAATGAAAATAAACCCAGGATTTTCTAGCACATCCCTGTCTCTCACCAGCGTCCTCCACAGCGGTGCTAGGCTGTGGCATCCCAAAAACTGTGCTGGATGTCCCTTCAGGATGTGGGGGACACGGGGACAAGGGGACAGGGTTGCTCCCGACAAGGGGCCAAGGTTATTGCACTAGATGGCAGCAGAGACGGCGGGATGTGACAGGCTGGTGGCAGGGCCACGCTGAGGACAGCGGTGCCGGGGGAGGGAGCTGAGTTGCAGCCCCCCCTGCTGGGGTGGGCAGGGTGAGCCTTCCTCTTTCTCCTCTTCCTCCTCCTCCCTGCATAGCCACAACCCAATTCCACTCCTTTCCCCGGCCTGGCCCATGCAGCAAAACGCATGAAAATGGCCCACCTTGAAAACCACGGTGGCACTGGTTAAGTGGGGACAGGGGTGGTGTCACCTGTTTTGGGCGGGATTTAGCACCCGGGGGTGCCTGGGGAGGACGGTCTGGTTTCTTCAAAGCCCTGCCTTATGGGGCTGTCGGAGCCTTTGATTCCCTGGGTGACCTGGAGGATGAAAGGCGCCGTCCGGTCCCTGCCAGGGACTCACCCAGCTCGTTTACCCGGTGGAAATGGGTTTGTTTTTCCAACAAACAAGTTGGTGTTTAGTAGGTCCAGCCTCAAAGTGGGGCTCTTGGCCCCTAAAAGAGGTTTAGAGGTCGAGGACTGGGGGGGGATTTTGGTCTGATGTGCCCAGCCTGGTGTTTGTTGGCTGCTCCAACAGCAGGTGCTTGGGGTGCCTGTGCTAAGCCAGAGCCAGGAACGTGGTCTTCTCTCAGGACTCTGGTTAAAGCCAGTGGTGGGGTGAGCCACGGGTGCAGTGACATGTAGGAGGTTTGGAGGAGCACTGGGATGAACTCCCAGTGTGCTTTGAGGAGGTCCCTGCTGCCAGGATGTGGTTTCCCAGCTGGTGTCTGCTTGCCCGGTTTGGTGCACGTTGGCTCTTCCCAATGACGCCCTGCTTGAGCCTGTTTGCTTTTCTTTGTGTAAAGAAACGCCACGTAAAAGCCTCGGGTGCAGGGAACGTCCCTGGACACTCACCTTGCTGGCCTGGAAACAGGGATGAGGAGCACAGAGTGGTGCTGGATGAGCACATCCCCTGCCCTCCAATCCCCCTGCTGTTCCCCGTGTCACACCCACCGTCCCTGTCTTCAGTCTTCCTCCCCCCCTAGCCCAAGCCAACCTCTAAAAATAGGACTGGGAGATTAAATCAGCCAGGGCGGCACTGTCAGACGGTGAGTCAAGAGGCATCATGCTGTGACACTCTTCGGCCACAGCATCAGCGGGGACACCAAGGACTGGATGAGGCTGGGAAGTGAAAGGTTTGGTCTGAGTTTTATTCGGGATTTGGGAGTGGCAGTGACGTTGCTCTGGCAAAGCCCCTCAGAGTCCAGTGGGAATCCCCTTCAGCAGGCGGCTGGATCCCGCTCTGGCTCCAGCGGAGTGGGTTTTCCAGGGAGGGCTGGGCTGGAGGCTGCTCTCCCGTCCAGACAGTGTTAGGAGGGAGGGGAGCGGTACCAACCCTTGTCAGGTCCCAGTGCTGCCATGAGAGTGTTTTGGGGCAGCCTGGGCTGATTTCTTCACTTTCACTTGGAGCAAGGAAAGGTGAACCCCTCCATCCCCTCGGTGCTGTGCTGCTGCACACACCGGTGGCGAAGAGCTCCAGGTTAAAAACAATCCTTCCTCAAGGGTTGTATTTAACCCGGATTTCCCTTCTCAGGTAGGGGTGTGGTTGCTCTGCTAGACACCACCTGAGAAACCTGCTCTTTGCTTCTCACCAGGTGAGAGATTATTCCTTATCCTGCAATGACATCTCAGTTTAATTTTTATTTTCCGCACTGCTAAGCCTGTCTTTAAGGAGAGGATCCACTCCGGGATCCCAGCCACCCAGCTTGGGAAGTGTTTCAGTTTTCTGAAGTGCATTAAGGACTTCAAGGAGCCCGCAGTTATCTTTGGCTTTTATACCTCAAACCCTGTCCTTTTGTTCTCCCTGGTGTGTTTTTTTTACTCTCAAGTAACAGAACTGGTTTTCTGTTAGAGCAGTGACCGCTAACAAGGACCGGGGAGCACTGATGAACCCTCCCCACACAGAGACGACCTAAAATCCTAATGAAAAACCACAAACTTCAAAGAGTGAGTGTTGCTTTTCATCTCCATTAAGTTTCTTTTCCTAGGATTGGCTTTCTCAGCTTCCTATTAATCTTCCAGCAGTTCAGAGTCAGGTTTTAATTTGCAATAAGAACAAGCAGGGGACCAAAAAAAAGCCATCGCTGTGTGGACAAGGAGCACCTGGCTGATGAAAACTGACTTTGATTTTGCCCTGCTCTTAAATTAATTGTAGCATTTCCTTTGCCGTCTCATCTTTTTGCAGTGACATCTCAATGTCAGGTTTTCACAGGGGTACAAAATCCTGGCTGCTAAATCCCACATTGCTCCAATACCATTAGCAGGAGGCAAAAACTACAACTGTCCACAATAAAGCACTCGGGGGCTTGGGTTTAAAGAGCATTTGCTAAACCTGGCTTGGAAGGACAATGCCTGGAGCCAACTAAAGCCACCTAATGCGGGTGTGTTGCCTGCTGGGCAGAGGTGGAGAAGTCTCTTTAGCAACCTGTTTTGCCGCAGCAATTACTGTAAAAATTTGCCATGGAGAGGGTTTCTTTGAAAGCAAAGTGACTCTTGTCATTAGAAGTTGAAAGGCCAGTGATTTCGAAAGGAGAATAAGGCTTTTCCTGGAGGGAATGGGGTGTTTTGGGGGGTGTAGCCATGCTAGAGGGATTACATTCTTTTTCTTTGGGACAATCCTGCGCATGGGCATCTCCCTCAGGCACTGGGGGTGCTGCCTCTTGGACTGGGAAGGCAGTTTTTGGGGGGCTGGAGGTGCATTGCCATTACTTCTGTGCCAGTTTCGTGATGAGAGCTTTCCACTCCGACCTCTTCTGCGTGATGTAGGAGGGGGTGAGGAGCTGCAGCAGAGGCTCCATCCGGCCCTGGAAGTACCCGTGGCACAGAGCCTCAGCATTGCAGATCACATACATCCCACAGTCGTAGCTGTTCTGCTGTGCTGGCGCCTTCTCCTCCACGAAGGCGGCTTTGCCCCCTCTTTTTCCCAGAAAGGCCTCCAGTTTCCCTGCCACTTGCTTGGCGTGCGCAGAGTTGCATTTACTGTGGGAATCGTAATGGGCGAAGCACTTTTTGTCCCTGAAATAAACCAGTAAGCTCCAGTGGGTGCCCCCAGCGGCCTGGCTGGAGTTGTCGTTGATAGGCAGGAACAGCAGCTCCTTGCAGAGAAGGTCCAGGGGCTGGAGGAATATGGCTATTTCTTCCTGACTAAGGGCACACTTGATGAACTGAGCCACCTCGGGGCTGATGAAACAGACACGGTGGCTGAACTCCTGGAACTGCTGGTTGGCGAAGTACTCGAAGGCGAAGCCGATGATGTGGTCGTTGAGCCAGTTCGGGGGCTCCAGCAGGGCCACGTCCGACTGCCTCAGCAGGCTGTCCATGTAGCTGAGAACCACGGGATCCATCCTGCGCTGCTCCGGGGAAGCGCCAGAGCTGCAACAGAGAAAGGGAACGTGGGTCGGGAATTGGATCACGCCCGGGACGTGCTACGGCCCAACGAACGCCTCAAGTTCCTTCTCAGCAGCACTAAGCGAGAGCCCAGGATTCCCTGATGGGTATTTGCAGGAGTGTGAGCAGATGGAGAACACACAGTGTTGGGCTGAGCAGCAACCTGTGGTTCCAATGAGATCAACCTTCCGTCCTGAGGAGCTGAACCTCACAACAAAGGAGTTTCAGAGCAGTTCCTGTACAGAAACCAGGAGTGATCCAGAAGTCAGGTGGTGTTTGGATATCTCATTGTTCTACCTGTGCAGCGACAAGCACTGGAGTTCTCTGCATCACTGGTATTCCCCTAAATAAAAACCTTTTTGGGCTGCCTGACAGACATATATGGTCCCTTTCTCTGAGTACAGAGTGCCCCAGCTCTGTGCCAGAGGCATTACCTGTTCCAGGAGAACCTGCTGGGCCGCCAGCACAGGAGGCACAGCCATGAGTAAGGAGTAACAAAGCAAGAGGAGATCACAAACCAGTTCCCAACCGTGGGAATCTTTATGACAGCTCTCTACATAGCCAGAGTAGGATTTAGGAGATTTTCCATAGGGAAATTTGATTTAGAGTCCCTATATCTACCCTGATTTTCCTTTAGCTCTTACACCCTGCAGCCCTTTCAGGCTCCTCAGTGCTGTGATGCATCCTCTAGCTCCTTTCCTGGCCAGGACAGGGCTGGAAATGCCACAGCTTGGGACAGGGGTGGACAGGGGACAGGTTTTGGCCTCATCTGTCCCAAAGGCAGCACAAAAACATCTTCAGATTTCTGAAAGCCTCGTGTGAAAGCTCAGAATGATAAGATCACTTTAATATGATTCACTATAAGTAAGTCACCAATTTTCCATCATGATAAAGAGGAATGAAGCAAATAGAGTTCTGCTAGGAAGAAGTAAATTCACACCTCCTATTGTGACATGAATCATGAGGAATAACCCTTCCTGGCCGGGGATGCATAAATTAAGGGATTTATCTCTCAAAAATCTTGGCAAGGTCCCCTGGCACGTGACAGGCAGGGAACAGAATGGATGAGCCGTGGTCCGCGCGTGACACGTCGGAAGGAAGGGCCGAGGTGAGTGTTTGGAGCGTGAAACAGCCAGTGAGGGTTCGTGGGTGGCTGCTGGATCCCGGAGATGCCGAGCAGCAGGAGTCACCAGAGGAAGGGAGCAGCCCCTGTTTATGCTGAGCCAAACACAATGGTATTTGGACACGCTTCCGACCTTAACGAGTTCCAACTATTTCCAAGCTCGTGGTGCAAACCCTTGTAGTATAAAAACAAGAAATCCAAACGGAATCCCAGTAACTCCTCGGCCTGCCTGAATATAGCCTGGTTTAAAGAGCTGGACATTCTCCAAACATCCTGTTTGGGGGTTTAACATGGGCACTGCTGAAATACTTCTTGTATGTGCCAATGAAACGCCCCAAATTTTCCTCTACTTGGTGTTCTTTCTGCTTCATCTTCTCCTGGACATGTAGAAGTCCAACCAGTGGCTTTCCACTACAGCCCAAATGGGATTAAGGGCGAGGGAAGCGTGTGTCCCGTGCTCTGTTAATTTTCCACTCTGCAGAAACATCGTTGGCTTTTTTTTT
>WAAG01008217.1:102872-142797 GCA_013390105.1 Tichodroma muraria | reverse complement strand
TTTTTTATTAAAATAAACTGCCCAAGTCGCCCACACTGTGTATCTCCCAGTTTCACTCATCCTCATGCTCACCCGCACAGGGCCTGACCCGGTGACCAGTGCAGCACTGGGATGAGGGATGGTGGTGAGTGGGTCCTTACTGTGGCTCAGGGGTTTGTGGAAGGCTAAAGAGTTTCCTCTTTGCTGGCTACAGCAAACAGTGCCAACAGCTCTTTTACACCCTTTAGGAACTGACCTTTTTCATGGAGCCCCTGATCCACGTTCCAAGAGCCTCAGGCTGGATTATTCCTCTGTCTGGGTTCCCTTGCTTCGGTGCCTTTACAGATGCTATCATGGTGTCAGGGGAGGAGGATGATGCGAGGGACACATTTGTATCTTGTGGCCATCCTTCCACTATCAAAGCACAGGTCTCCTGCTGGTGTTACCTACACCCCAGCCCTAATCAAATTCCAGCCATCCAGGCTGATGCAAACAACAGATTGCTCAGCATCTTCCTTGTCTTGACTGTGCCCTGTGCAAGCCACACTCATAATTTTCCTCTTTAGAGTTCCTTCTGGTACTTTCAAACCCAGCCAGTCACACTTCCTCCATCCCAGTCTCAGTGTACATGTTAACATGAGTTTACCTGCAGGACAACAAACCTAGGCCAAAATGTTCTTCTGATGACCAGAAAGGTCTCTAGGACAGGAAAAGCAGCAGCAGAAAACCAGCAGCAATAGTTACATGCAAAAAGAGCACATAACTCTTAAACTATTAAAACTCTTAACTATTAAAAAAACCAAAAACAACTACCAACTAAAACTATTAACTCCAAACTATTAAAATCAGGAAACTAAAAAAAATAAGAAAATTAAGAAATTAAAATTATCAACCAGAGGAATTCCTGAGCTGGAAGCAGCCTTTGAGTCCAACCCCTGGCCCTGCACAGACCACCCCAACAATCCCACCCTATCCCTGGCAGCGCTGTCCAAACGCTCCTGGAGCTCTTGGCAGCCTCAGGGCTGTGCCCATTCCCTGGGGAGCCTGGGCAGAGCCCAGCACCCTCTGGGGGAAGAACCTTTCCCTGATCTCCAGCCTGACCCTCCCCTGGCACAGCTCCAGCCCTTCCCTCAGCTCCTGTCACTGAGAGCAGAGATTGGAGCTGCCCCTCCTGAGGAGCTGCAGCCCCCGCCGGGGTCTGGCCTCAGGCCCCAGGGTGAACAGACCAAGAGCCCTAAGCCTCTCCTCGTGTGGCCCCTCCAGACCTTTCACCATTCTCATAGCCCTCCTTTGGCTATTCTCTAACAGCTTTATCTCGCCTTTAGAACATGCTGGATGTTGGGTAAATATGATCCTGGAGGCACAAAGCAAATGCGTGTGTCTGTTCATAGAGGTTGTAGCAGTGTTATAGCAAATGTTTGTGAAAAGCAAGCATGGGAGCCGGTTGGAAGTAAAGTTATATCTTTGAATAACCCATAACCGTGTCCAAACACCAAGGAGGGTAAACCTGGGCAACTGAAATGTGAAACCATGGTCAGGCAAGCCAACGTTTTTTTTGAGGAACAATTTGCAAAAGCATAACAACTAACTTCCAAGCGTTTTTGTGAGTAGACAAAAGGTGGTTGCCTGCCAAAGAGGTTGAAGTCAACAAACAATGGAGTACAACAGGACCACTCATGAAAATGAGCTGTAAGGAGAAGTGAGATGAATCCTTCCCATTGCTGCCCCTGCTGAGGAACTCAGGGGCTTCCCAGGCTGTGCTCTTTCTGCACTGTGAAGAAGTTCAAAGAGGTCCCTCATATGAGGATGTCAGGAGAGGAACATTTTAGAACACATTAGTTTACAAGAATGGAAAAACGTCGGGCTCTTCACATGGAGAAATGTCTTCATCCAGAAGTCTGGGAACTCGCAGGTGGGGCTGCTGCCTAGCAGGGGATCCATGCCATGCGGCCTAGCAGTAAGTTGTGGTTAAGAGTCAGAGTGATTTTGGCAGTGAAGTGCTCCCCAAAGACTGAGGTCCCCAGCTGGGTGTCTCGGGAATCCTTTCTGGAGCTGTTGCTGCTGGTGGCATTAAAAGCCCCAGAAGCCCTTATGGCGACACAGGACGAGCCTCAGAGAGGCTGGTGCCTCAGACAGAGCTCCTCAGGACCCCCTGTGTGTGTGACGGAGCAGGAAGGGCCTGTTCTGCTGCCACCAAGGGAGATTCAGGCACAAGGGGGGAAGAACACGGGTGGTGCCTCACGCCCACATCCCCTGACTGCCCGGTGCCGCTGCCTGCCCACGTGCCTGCTCCATGATCTGCTGCACGGATGGTCCCTCCCTTCCACTACTGTCCTAAGGAACCCCAGATAGCGCTTGAAGCTCTCTGACTGCAGCCAGGAATCATTTTCCACCTGTAACATTTTGTTTTCTCAGGCTCTGGGGCTCGTTCCGTGACCATCTGGCCCAGGCCCTTGATGGCCAGCGGTCACCATTCCCAGCAGTCGATGACCACAAGGAAGGCGGCAGGGGCGGCTCTCCCTCCTACAGGTGGGGTACGAGTGCCAGGGCTGGGCTCCAGCGGGGCCCGCACAGCTGGCATGAGCCGAGGGAACGCTCTGCCTCACAGGAGACCCCCACAGGCGCCCCCCACAGGAACCGGGGCCGGGGCCGGGGCCGGGGCCGGGGCCGGGGCCGGGGCCGGGGCACCTCCTCCGTCCCGCCGCCCAGCACCAGGGACTGGCCCAGCCGCCATTGCGCCGCCCAGCAAGGAACCAATGAGCCTCCAGCACTGACCCACGCAGCCAATCAGGGACAGGTATCCCCCAATAAACCCTCAGGAGAGGCCCGGTAGCCAATCAGAGGCCTCCTGTCCCTGCCACACTTGAGGGGGGTGGTAGCTGTGTTCTGATTGGCCCTGTGAGCCTCCCTGCTCTGCGCTTCAGCCAATCAGGAGCGGCGGCGCTGCGGGGTTACTCGGGGTCAGGATTTCCCGCGCCGCACCAGCCATGACGTCACCTGCGGCACACCTGAGGCACACCCGGGGCCTGGAGGGGCCGGGCGGCTCCTCCCCAGCCCCGCCGGCCCTGGGCACGCTGTGGCCCTGGACACGGGGGGCAGGGAGACACCTGCCTGCCCAGAGGCTGAGGCTGGAGGAACCTCTGGAGATCACCTAGTCCAGCAGCCCTGCTCAGAGCAGGGCCAGCCGGAGGAGGTTGCCCACGACCATGCCCAGATGGTGCCTCCTCACCTTGCTTGGGCCACCTCTGCCAGGGTTCTCTCCAGCTGTGGGCATGGAGGACTCTGTGCCGTGCAGTGCCGTGAGCTGCCTTGGAGCAGAGAGTCCCTCCCTGTCCCAGGGATGTTTGATGAGCGCCTGTGCACCCCCATGCTGAGCTGAGCCATGTAGGCGTGAGGCAGTGCAGCACCGGCTGCCTTCTCCCAGGAGTCACGGGCCCCCTGTGAGATCTCCGTGCAGGAATACCCCTGTCATGTGCGACAGGGTGAACAGGGTGCCATCACCTGCCTTCATAGCTTGGAGAAGCGTAGAGGCTCTCCCAGTCCAGAGCGGGACTGCCATGAGAAGCACTTCCCTGCAGCAAAGAGCTGCTGGGGGGCAGGTTGGGCTGAATGAGGGCAGGTCCCTGTCCTGCTCCTCCAGCTGTGAAACTGCAGAAATCCCTCTTGGCTTTGTTTTTTGCAGAGCAGTACAGAATAGCAAAGGCAGCAGGTAGAGAAACCAAGAAAGGGTGAACTCTGCAGCTGAGGGACCTTGCTTTAGTTGTCATGGGGCTCTTCAAGAGGCCGTGCTGGCCCCTGTATCTATGAACTGATGTATGACCAGGGTCTGGGATGGAAATTGGCAGAAACAGCACTGTCTCCAAGGAGGTTATTCCAGGTTGCCATAGAAACCAGGGGTTTTGGTGCCCCCTCTGTCTCTCACTGTTGTAAAGATAAAATAGTTGAAACTTTATTCCAGACCCTGGAGATTGCTGGAGGGATGGGTATATCCCAGGAGTGTCATCTGCCAGAGACCACCAAGGGGCTACGTAAGTTCCCATCACATCCGCACAGGTGATGAGAAGTCAGGGAGGAGCTGCTCCCAGATGAGGGGCATTGCTAAACAAGGACTAGGAGAAGAAGAGGCTCAGGTGTGTGCGTCCCAGGGCTGAGGCCCCAGCCCGGCCGCCTGCTCCCCAGCACCAGGAGCACCAGGACCCCCGGGGAAGAGGAGCCGTGCCCTCCCCTGCCCCGCTGCCACCCGCCCTGTGCACATCAGGGCGGTGGGGCCGGCGTGCGTGGCAGTCGATGGCCACACCACTGGAGAGCCACACCATTGCCTGTTCCTGCCTGCCAGCCAAGGGAGAGGCCGCAGACTGCAGTCACATGAGGAGCTGTCGCTGTGTTACTGATTTACTGCACAGGTGGCTCCTGGGGGTGCTGTGCGGCACCTTCCCCACCTCCCTGGATACCCTCTGACCCCGGGAATGGGGACAGGAGTCTGAGAGCTGCCAGGCACAGCTGCAGCATGGGAGCTGCAGGTCAGCCTGAGAGAGGAAGGAGCTGGGCTGAATACCCATTTGGGGACCCATTAGAGAATGGGTTGAGGCAAAACGTGCAGTGCCCATGAGTGCACATGGCCTGCAGGCAGATATTCCTGGCATGGGGTGGGTGAAGACATTTCTCTTTCACGTGTGGGCCCTGCCCTCTCTGATGTTCCTGCCGTGGAGCTGGGGCAGCAAGGCAGCCAGGGTGAATGCAAGGACACTGTCAGGGTGGAGCAGGTGCCTGGCAGGAGCCTGGAGGGCAGTGAGGATTGCTGAGGCCTCCCCAGGCAGCCAGAGAGCTGCCACGCCAAGCCATGGCACTACACGGCTGCCTCTCACCATCCGTCCCCCCACAGCACAGTGATGCTGGAGGGGCCAGGTCAGCTGCTCACCTTGACCCAGCCACAGCTCCTGCCAGGCTGGGGACGCCAGTTTCTGCCTGCGGTGCCAGCTCCTGCCAGCCTGAACCTTGACCAGTAACCAGGCAGTAAATATCCCAGGGACAATGCAATGACACAGGCTCCTTCTCAGCCGTTGGCACTGGGAACTGATGTGAATCATGCGATGGAAATGGGCCAACAAGGAGGCCTGCAGGAGACAAGCCCACACGTGGTTTTCTCTAGAGAGCCCAGCCTTGCCCAGAGCCAAACTAGGTTAACTGGGATCAGTGTTTTGAGGTTAACTGCTGCACACAGGTCATCTGCTCAGCATGACAAAAGGTCCGGGCTGGCCAGGTGCCAGCAGGATGCAGCAGGCAGTGGCATTGCTCTGCAGTGCCCCATGTCCAGTGTGGCAGAGATTGACATGGGCCTGCTGGAAGCACCTGAGTGCTCCACTGAAGGTTCCAGGACCTCTTGTCTGGGGTCTTCATGTGCCAGGCGCTCCTGCCCATGACACAGCAGTTGTTTCCAGTTGCAGCGGGAGCACTGATGACCATCGTGCGGAGTGTCCATTCCCTGGCAGTGCTGTGACAGCAAAACCAAGTTAACCTAGAGCAGAAAGCAGGGACTTGGGCCTGACACCCTCCTTCCCAGCCCCCTGTGGAAAGAAATGTTGGTGTTTCTGCTTCTGACCAGCATTTCCCATCTCAAGCTTCACAAGAAGCTAAACTGAAATAAAACACTTTTTACATATGTTGCCCTTGACTTTCCTCTGGGGAAATTTCTCAAAACAGCGTGTTTAGCTCTAAAACTATCCGTATACAGGGACTTTCCCCTGACTCTCTGTCCTGCCCACACAGGATATGTATCCTGGCAGCTGGCAGAAGGTGGCCAGGTGGCTGGGATGGCAGTCAGCAAACAGTGTAAGGAACGCAGGGGAATTTCTGTCCCTCTCCCTGAGCTGACATCATGTGGATGTAACTGCTGCTATGTGCCACCACCTTCCCATGGTTTGGGACTGTGTTTTGGTGCACCCAGCAGTTTTTGGCTGCCCTGGGAGGACGCTCCATGACCTCAGTTTGGGTTACTGCTGTTCCCTGGGCGGGGGCAGCATTCCAGCAGCAGTGCTGGAGCGGAGGGCTGGCCAGAGGCTCCCTGCCCAGCTCCCCACCATGAGCCAGCAAGACTGGGATGGGAACAGGTCACTCCCCAGCTGTGCTGCGCCTGGAGAGCAGGTTCGGGGCTGAGGGGGATGGGCTGCATGTCCTGGAAGGCAGCAGCCACCCAGGTGCTGGTAAACACATTGCGAAAGGCTGGGCTGAGCCTCACCCCCCCCACATCACCGCTGAGTCATCCCCCACCCCGGGCTGCTCCTCTTGCCACCATCCTGCCCTCTCCACAGAGCCACCAGTGCGTGTCCCCTCCCCTGCGAGGGGCTGGGGCCCAGATCCTCCTCAGCATGCCCATGAAAATGGGAGTAAGTCACGATTTCTGCCTGCTTCAGTTTCCCAGAAGGAAAGTGCAGAAGGGCTCCGACGTAGGAAGCAGCTGACTCAATTTACCAGCGAGAGGACAGACCCATCAGACCCATCCTCCACAGGGCCGAGCACATCATACTCTGCCTCATGTGGGGAGGACAGAATAACCAAGACCCCTCAGCCTTCCAAGAGGAGTCTCAGAACCGGGGGCAATTTCTGCACCCTGCAAAGGTGGGCAGTGCACCCATTCCAAGTTCCATCGGGACGTGCAATCAGGGCTAGCCACTGCTGCTAGGAGAGGGAAATGACTCTTAGCCAAGCACAGTGCAAATGCAGATTGGAAAGAAAATGCAGGCGCTCTGCTTTTGCATGGAGAATTTGATCCACCTTTCTGAGCCAGCAGGAACCCTCTCCCTGGCAGCAGTGCTCAGCTGGTCCCCCACTCCTTCATCACTGGGGCACACTCAGGACGTGCTGGGAGACTCCCAAGGTGATCTCTACGCCTTGCAGGACCTCTGAGAAGAGCCAGCTGTGCCAAGGTCCCATGAAGGAGGACTTCAGCTCCTTTCCACTTGTTTTGAAATAGCAAGTGCCAGTTGCCTGGCACGGAAACAAGTCCTTACGGCAGCATGGCAGGATGGTGCTGGCACCCACCTGGTGCAGGGTGACACAAGAACCTGTGGCCCAGTGCACTGGGGTGGGAGTTCCCCAAAACTCCCAGCCTGGGCTGCTCCAGGAGCCCAGCTGTGGCTCTGCTCCCAGCACCCATGGGCAAAAGGAGAGACTCAAGCTGGGGGGTCCAGACTGGCCTCTGCTGGGCTGGTGGCTGCAGAGCCAGTGCTAGGGCTCAGCCCTGCCCGTGGGCCATTAGCCCAGGTGCTGCACAGTGCAGGCTGCCTTCGCCAGCTTCACGGGGAAGGCGTGAGCAACCCTCTAAGGTAGTGTCGGGTCTCAGCTCTTGGCTCACCCCAGCACCTGGAGGGCCAGGGGGACTTGTGCCATGTTAGGGGAGCAGGCTGGTGAATCACTGGCTCGTTCCTGTGTGCCTGGAGCTGGTGCAGGCACTGCCCACTAGCTTGGAGAGGTGGAGGTGGTGGGCAGGCTCAGCTCAGCTCCTGGGGCTGCCGGGCATTTCTATCTCAGGCAGGTGAACCCCACAGTCACGTCCTCCTCTGCTTTACTGGTTTGCATACCATGGGGATCTCCCCATCCTTTGGCTCTGCACATGCTGCTGTGTATCACCCTGGGCACTTCCACCCCCTGCTTCCTCCAGCAAGGGGCTGCCCTGTGGCTGTGAGCAGCCTTGCTGAGCATGAGCCATACCGCCTAGGAGTGAACAGAGTGCCCATCAGCTTGGAAACCTGCTCCAGACTGGCTGCTGGTGCTGGAAGATGCCCTGGAGCAGGCTTTCTTCCTTAGCCACAAGATCTAAATCTGGTCTCGTCACCAAGCTGGGGTTTCCCTAAACTCCTTTCACTCCAGAGCTGGCAATACTGGAACAGCTGTAACACCTGAGGAGATGGAAATATGGTAGATGTGCCAGACCCATCTCTTCCAAGTGCTCTGAGCTCCTTGCCAGGCTTCCCCTACTCACCTCCATGCCGTGTCCCCAACTCAGCATGTAGCAGAGCTCTGTCACTCATCCCCTGCTCAGGTCAACTCAGCTTGGCCCTTGGACCGGCCACCTGGGTGCTTGCCATTAGGGACCTGTGAAACACCCACCAGCCAGAGCATGCTAGTGACGAGAGCTGTGCTCAGGCTGGCTCAGCCTGGACCAGCCACCACTTGGCAGAGCCTCTTGGACTACAGGGCAGAACTCACAGACAAGGAGAGTCTGGGCTAGCAGTCCCACCAGTCTCCTGGAATCCACCTCTCTGGGAAACAAACAAAAGTATCCTGACACCCCTGGGCAGCTCAGACTCCATCCTACCCTTCTAGCTAGCAAAGGACTTGGAGCACGGTGTGTGCTGGGTGCCTGTGTGTAGCTCACCTTTAGCGTCCTCCAGAGGACCCTGCATGATCTCTTGTGATGCTTCATGGTTGGCCTGCCCCTTTCCTTCTTTATGCCACTTGCAAGGGCTACAAAATAACCCTGCTTGTGCCCTGGGTGTGACACCCAGCACCCCTGAGAGCCACGCCTGTCCTGGTGCTCGGGCTCTCTCTCTCCCAAACACAAGCTTTCCTGTTCTCAGGCACTGAACATCCCACCCGTGGGTTGGCCCTGTCCTGTAGACCTGCTGCTGCACTGTGGGCTGTGCAGGTTTGTGAGGAGCTGGAGCTGCAGCAGAGAGACTGAGGGTGTCCAGACCACCCCCACACCCCTGTGGTGTTAGGGCTTTGGCTAGAGGGCTCTTGGGAGCATGGACCTGGATGGCATGAGTCTCTGGGTACTGCCAGGGTAGGCAGGCAGGCAGGCTCAGGGGGAAGAATCACTTCAGGCAGTCCCAGGGTGCCAGACTGTGCAGCATGGGCTGCCCAAAGCCAGGCAGACAGCAGACTGGAGGATGCAGGAGAAGCTTGGAGTGTGGGTGTCTCAGTTTTGAGACAAATTTAAGAGGAGACATTCTGCAATGAGTAGTCTCCACTAAAGGGTGTCAACAATCCCCCTCCACTGAAAAACGAATGCTAATAGAGGAAAGTGAAAAAAAAAAACAACCAACAGTTTATTAACAACAGTGCCCACAAGGCAAGGAAGAAAAGGAAACAACTGCTAAACACCAAACTATCAGAACTCACACTCTCCTCTCGCTCCCAACAGGAACAAAGACCCAAAAATGCCCAGAGAATGGGGCAAACATTGAACAAATAAATGCCCCTTCCCAACACATGGTATGGGATGGCTCCGGCTTTCACGATGAGGGAAGTGGAGCTTCCACAAAGGAGTTCCAGCAGGAGGCAAGACCCTGGTGGCTCTCTGGTGCCAACCTCTTCTCCAGGGCAAATGAAGCAGCTGGGCTGATTCTCTGGTGTGCTTTCTCTGCCCAGCTCAGCTCCCTGAGCCTTGGGGCTGGAACAGGGTGGCCCACTCCCACTGGTCCCACTTCTCCAGCCCCCAACCAGCTGCTGTTCAGTTCACCTCAAGGCAGCTGAAAGATTGCTACTGCAGCTTCTCCAAGCCAGGGAAGGGAAAAGGTTTTTCCCTGGGCCAAAAAAACCCAAGCAAGTCAAGCAAAACCAAACCAAATTTTCAAGGCTTCGAAAATGCCACCAAAAATCCCAAAGTGCCCTCCCTTCCCCAGCCCTGCACACATCCAGTCCTGAGCCTGAAGGATACAGCAACCACTCTGGGCATAAAGCAGAGGATCATGGAATAGACTATCATCATAAATCACTCCAAGACAGTGGATTAAGCCAGGCCCACTGGCAGAGGGATGAATGGGGCGATCTTATGGAGTCCTTGCAATGAGAACTGATGGTGCAAGAGTGGGACTTGCAGCCCCTGGACAGGCATAATGTGATTCTCCATGCACCCACCCTGAAGAGAGCACCCAGAAGCAGCAGAACACACAAACACCTGAAAGCAGCCTGGGGACCCAGATGTGTGCAGACTCTCACCTGTTGAGGCATCTACAACAAAGGCACACACATCCACATGCATGCCAAAATGAAAACACAGCACTTGCATCGCTAGACATGCATGAAGAGCTTCCTGTCTGCTCTGACATGGGCTCAGCTGGATCTCAGATTCCAGCAGAAAAAACACCTTCCTTCTCCAAGGATGTGAAATGTGGGCTGAGAGGTTTGCAATGAACCAGAAGAGCCACGCAGCTGGGGGCTCCCTTCCTGCATGTTCCAGGTTTGGGTGCAGGACGTGTCAGATCGCCATGGCCTGAGCATGGGGTTAGTGCTTGCTGGAGCAGCCAGAGGATAGCTGGCCAGGCTGCATCTGGGAGTGGGAGATGCTGCAGGGAATGTGGTGGACCTTTCAGAATCCTGGAGATAAGCAGGGATCCAGTCTGATCCCCTTGGACTTTGTTTAGGGCAGTCAAAGAGCTTCTGGGAAGCTCACACCTGCAGTGGACTCTCTACACCATGACTTGCATTGTGACATAGGACACAGGAGAAGGAGGAATGGTTCAAACCCTGAGGGCAGGGTTAGATTAGAGATTAGGAAGAAATTCTTCCTGTGAGGGTGGTGAGGCCCTGGCAGAGGTTGCCCAGAGAAGCTCTGGCTGCCCCATCCCTGGGAGTGTCTAAGGCCAGGTTGGACAGGGCTTGGGGCAACCTGGGATAGGGGAAGGTGTCCCTGTCCTCTGCAGGAGTGATGAATGAGATAATTTATAAGGTCCCTTCCAACCCAAACCATTCTATGACTTCTGTTTCTCTAAGGCAGCTGGGAGCATCCTTGTCTGAGAGGATGGTGGAGGGAGGGGCAGTCACAGTTCCAGAGGGGTGGTAGCAGGTACAGGTGACAGGGTTCAAGGAGGGTGAGCTGTGCTTCAGTTTGCTCATGGCTGGAAGGACACATGCAGAGGCAGCAAAGCCGAGTTTTGGCACCATGGAGGCTCTTGGCTCCTTGCCTAGTTGGGTGCCAGCACTGCCCACACCATGCTGGATCCTCAGGGTACTGGAACTGGGTCTGGAGGCCAGTGGCACCCTTGGGAGAGTAGCACTCAGCTGGCATTGCTGCCTGGAGAATAGGAAAGGGTTAGCAATCCTGGTGCCTGGTGATGCCTGCATCCAGGTATGTGAAGTATGTGTGGCACCAGCACACCTCGGCAGGGGAGAGACTCTCCTTGCCCTGGCTGGGTTGCCTGGAGACAGCTCTGCTCAAGCGTGGTGGGGAGAGGGAGCAGGATGGGGGGGTCTGTGCCCCCACATCCCACACCCCACTGACAGAGAGGCTGACTGCTGCCTCCAGCTCTGGTCCCTGGGGAGTTTATCTGTCAGAAAAGCAGGTATCCCCACTCCATTGCCCCTGCACAGCCAGGATTTGCTTTGCAAAACCAGGAGGTGACATGCAGTGCACGGAGAGGGCAGCAAGCATCCAGAGAAGCTGCACACTGCTGGCTGTGTTCCCGTTATCCATGAATCAATCAGCCAGGCTGTTATTATCACCACCATGGATCTCCACACCAGCTGCTGCCCAGGATCTGTGCTCTGGCTTCAGAGCCCATCCCACGGTGCCCACCAAGCCTCCACGGGTACAGGAGAGGGGTGGGGTGGTCTCTGGCACTGGAGCCAGTTGCTGTTGGAACACGGAAGACAGTGGCTAACACTGCTGGCCTCCACACAGGCAACTCATTTCATTCCTCAGGCTGGGAACAGCCATACTCCAACAGGTGTAGAGGGATGAAATCATCACCCAAGCATGGCCCAAGGGGGTCAGACTGGATCCAATGGGTGTCCCCAGTGCATGTTCCCATAGCACCTGTGGGGATACCCTGTTCCCCAGGGACCAGACCTTGGAGCTTATCCAGGCAAAATTTTACCTTGTACCCCAGCAAAAACTGTCCCAACCAAGGGAACTGGCAGGACCGGTCCCCACGCCTGCAGCTGCCACCAAACAATGCATTGTTTTGACAAAGGAAAAGCAAACCACAGCCTCCAGCAGCCCCAGCCAAGCTGGGACCAGAAGGAGACAGGTACAGACTCCCAGGGAGCCTGACAGGAGAGGAAAGGGAGAGGAAGGTGTCGCTGTAGATTCCCAGGCTGAGGAAGGCTGTGGAGCTGGAAAAGGCCCAGGCAGACCACATCAACCAGGAAAATTCTGTGTTTTTTCAGATGCTGCTTTTCAGTTCAGACAAAATTTGAAAGTGGGACAAGGGACAAGGGGGTGTTGAGGGGCTTCTCCTCTCCAATGCTTCTCTGTTCTTGCCTTGTCCCCAGGTGACCTGACCAGCTTCCAGGCTCTGCACCAAGGCTCCCCCCAGCAAAATCCATGTTGCCCTGAGAAATACAGGCTTAGGGCTTTCTGCTACTGCCTGGGCACCAGCAGAGCACAGGGGCCTGAGCGTGGGGCACTGAGGAGACCCAGGACAGTGCATGGGGACCTCCTGTTTTGGGGGCTATGCCAGAAGCCTTCCAAACAGCACAGTGCAGGTGCCCACCGTGCAGTGCCCTGGCTCAGGGACCTGCTCAGGAGCCCTGACATTTCCTGCTCCCTGCTGTAAGGTGTTGGGTCCACTGCACTGGAAAGTACAGCAATTCCCCCATGTGCAAATTCCCTGTGTGACCCATTCCAGAGGCTGGATTTCGGGTTTGCCACTGGGGCTGGGGATGTTCAGGGCTTTTCCCCAGGGGAGCAGGAAGGTTTTGGGTACACCCTGGGGAATAAAGGCCCTCTCACAGGGCTGTGCATTGGGTAAATTTAACCTCCTGGCAGTAAGAGCCTCCCATTTTCCATTGGTAATGAGGATGCTGAGCTGGGTGGGCTTTCTTGCTGCTGCCCCTCACCCACCCAGAGAAGGAGTCGAGGCTGACAGGGCTTGTGCAGCAGCACATCCTCCTGCACACCAGCTCATTCCACACAGGCATAGTCCAGCACAGAGGGCAGCATAAAGACTTCATTGTTCCCAGATGGAAATGATCATCCTGGTGACCTAGAAATACAGAGAAGCTCTGTCAGCAAAGCTATAGGGTTTCAAAAGTTGAGATCAAAGGGCCCTCCGGGTCAGACTCTGCAGGCCCTCACAGACACCTGTAATAAGGGCACCTCCTTCTAATTATTCTCATTTTGCCTGCCAGAGTCGCCAGGGCTGTGGGGGTTGTCCCTCACTCGTGGAGCAGCAGGGGGGACAGGGACATGACAGGAACAAAGGATTCTTGTGTGGGGATGGATGGGTGCAGGGAGCTTTGGCAGAGCAGCATTTGCTCCCCTCTGCCTGCTGTGGTCCCCAGCCATGCCTCTGGCTCTCTCCCACCTCTCACCACTCTGGCTGGGCAGTTCCCGCTGCTCCAGCACGTCCCAGTGATGTCCCCCTGCCCCTCTGCACAGCTGGGCACACAGGAGGCAGCCAGCCCTGCACTGGACAGGTGCCACTGGGGACCTGACCTCTCCCAGCACAACCTGGCAGCACCAGCTCTGTGCACTGGGAAGCTGTTCCACACCCTCTGCCAGACCCTGGAATCTCTCCCACAGCAACTCTGCAGAGTGCTTTCCCCAACCTCTTATCTCCTGGACTTCAGACCCCACCGTGGGACAGATAATGTATCTGCAGACACACCTCAAGCACACAACGATCAGCCTGTGAATGCTGGATATCTCTCTCTGCTTTGAATTGGCAGAGGTGGTCCTGGAAATGCCAGGGCATTTTTTTGTGCAGCCCTGGCCACATCCCTTTGGCCCGGGTCAGGGTGGCTCCTGGCACAGCAGGGACACTGTGGCTCCTCTACCACTACCCTGTGGGGTAGATGGGGTGAGGCGAGAAGCTATTTTGGTTACCCTTTCCAGAGGTGTAGAAATGGCTCCCGAAGTGCAGGGGCAGGCACCCTCCTGGGCTGGCCCAGCAGAGAGCAAAGCCTGCTGCGGCCCATGCGGGATGAGCGGGCTCTGTTCTCAGCAGGTCAGGCTCAGCAGCTGTTGGGAGGAAAAATGGGACAGTCCCTGACCTCAGATGTCGTAGGAAGAAATTAGCAAATGGCTGTGCTAATAAGGGGAGGAGGAGGTGAAGTATTGTTCAGAGTCTCCCATGGCCAAGGGTCAGCCAGGTCCTGGCCTGGCACGGGGTCAGCTCTGGCCATGGGCTGCAGGGCTCCTGAGGAGCCAGATGTGCAAGGTCTCACCATGTCTCTTTTTGGCAGATGGGCCCCTTGTCTGGCCCAGGTGCTGCTGGTTTGAACTTGGCTTGTCCTTCCCCAGCAGCACTGGAAAGATGTTTTGCCTCCTGCCTTCCTTCCTCTCCACTGGGGCAGCCAAAGGGAGCTGAGAGTGAAGGGGGACGAGGCTGAAGAGGTGACAGCAGCAGAGGACATGCCTGGGGCTTAGAGAGGAGGGACAGGCACTGCATATGGGGTGGGGACACTGCTGATGGTGCACAGGGTCACCAACCAGTCCAGGCTCTGCTTCTCAGGATGGCACATAACAACGGCAAATTTAGTGTGATGGCATTAACCACCCTCCTGCTGGGCACTGTCTCTGTGTCCTCAGGAACCACCAAGCTCTCTGTTCTGGGGAGTTTGGTCCTCCTGGTTCACGTGGCACAGTTTAAATCTGCACACTGTGAAAGCAGTTTGGGGGGACAGGGGGCACTGCTGGGGCTGTGGCAACCAGAGCCCCTGGGCAGGGTTTCCCACACCACTGAAAGAGGTGAGGGGCTCTTGGGGTGCCATCTTTGACCGTGCTCTGGAAACCCCCAAACACCCCTCACCATGCCCGGTGGCTGCAGGACTGGGACAGCCTCTGTTTGCCCTTGTTTCTGCTCCTCCCGGCACAGCCGTGTTTGCCTTCACACGGTACCCAGTGCTGAGCAAACAGCACATGGGGACAGCCAGCAGCTGGCAGGGAGGGACAGCCCTGGCTGTGTCCCCAGGCCTGCCTCCCCTGCTCCCCCCCAGCAGGCTCTGCAATAAAAACACAGATCCAGTTTGAGCTGGGAGGCTGCAGGGTGGGGGATACTGGCAAGCCACAGCTGCCAGAGCAGCAGGGTTGTTGGGGGCTACAGGAGGCATTCACCAGCTTGCTTCCAGCAGTGAAGAGGCCTGCATTATCCTGCAGATGCTGTCATCCCCATATGATGGTCGTGGGGATGACACAGGAATTTCTACATGGGAAAGGCCACTTGCCCTGACTGGGTGGGTGCTGGAAGCAAGGGTGTACCCTGGGTCTGAACAAGTCTATGACACCTGAACCTGTACCCTCCTCTGTGCCATCACTGTCCCATGGTCTCAGCCATGACAGGGCACTGAACCCTGCTTTTTGCTCTTAGGGTTTGTTATCTCATGTTTGGTGGCTGCAGACTCATGGCTGTCCACAGCTAATGAGTGGGGAGAGCTCAAGCACCCCAGTGATTTGTCAGGTTTCTCCCAGGCAAGTGACCACTGGGAAACTGCACTGATCAATCAGATGGGCTGGTTTGAACTGATTTCTCCTTATTCAGAAGCAGAACACAGAGACATCTACAGACCAGTCTGCTGACAGAACAAAACCTCTCCAGACTCAGTCTGTGATGAGTTCAAAGCAGGAAAGTTATACACTGGTTGGTGCAGGTGTCTTTTTTCAGTAGAAATGGAACATTTGATGTGCTCATTTTTGTCCCTTGTGAGCTCTAAAGCCAAACTGGAAGAAAGCCCATGTTATACAAGCAAAAGAACAAACAGCCCAGCTCTGTTTGGAGAGTGGCCCGCAGTGTTACGGGGGCTCACCAGCTCCACATTGACAGAGCCTCAACTGACAGAGTTTGTTACAGGCACTGTCCAGGTGTCCTGTGTGGTCATTGCCCTCCTGTGGCCATTCCCAGGCCAGCCAAGTCCAGCTCTGTGTGTGTGTGGAGAAGGCTGGAGACGGTCCAGGCTGGCCTGGCCACCCCATCAACACCATCAGCTGTGCTCAGAGAAGCAGCTGCAATAGGTCACAGTGCTCCTACATCTCCACTCGTCCCCCATATTTGCTGGACCTCATCCTAAAGCTGTGCTGGCCATCAGCTTCTCCTGGTGATGAGCTTAAATCCCACCTGTTCCCACTGAACCTGCCCCAGCCTTGCTAGACATGAGGACCATGATGGTCTGCTCTTGGGAGACCACCAGCCATGCTGCAGCAGGACTGATGGGCATGACCCACGCACTCACACCATCAACTGTCAGTCATCATCCCACAGGATGCCAAAGGCTGGAGAGCTGGATTCCCCCAGGAGCAAACATTCCCCTCTGCAGGTCACTAGCACTGAGGAATGAGCACACGCTGCTGGAACACCTCAGGATTCCTGAGGTATTGACCCAGAATTACCAAACCTCCTGGATGGAGTCATCCCTGTGACCGTGATCACCATGGGGCCAAGTGGATGAGAGTCCAGCAGGAAGTGCCCCAAGGTTTGATGATGCTCCTTGATGGAGGAGAGGCAGGACCACTGTGCCAACTCCACTGATAGAAGATGTTCAGGTGTCCCAGGCATACAGTGGCCAAGGTGGCACTGTGGTTAGTGAGATAACACTGATGGAGGATAAAGATGAACATTTCAGCAGCTTCCCTGCACAGCCCAAGGCTACAGAGTTCCCTCCAGCCACCTACCAGCTTCTCACCTGGCCTGCCCCCCAAAACACAGACACTCTTCTCTGCAGGCAAGTGAGCTGCACCTTGGGAGGGGGTTTGGCCAGCTGAGCTCATGCCACGGAGAGCTCTGCTGCTGCCAGGCTGTGGGAGTGAAGTCTCACGGCAGCCAAGACCTGCACTTTGGGTAGACACAAAGCTCCTCTGCTCACATGACAGCCCAAAATTGATCAAGACCATTCCTTTTCCTAACTGCAACCTCACTAAGTTCGGGCCCTGATCATCCCCAGTCCCAGGAGCAGAGGGATTCTGGGGGACATGGCATTGGGTGTCACATCAGCTATTCCGCAGCAGCCTGGTGGCATCTTCACTATGGTTGTAAGCCAAAGGCAGGGAGGAGCTGCCCGCTGTGGGTGCAGCACTCCATGCGCTGGTCCAGGTGTGGCTTGTGAGCTTGTGTCAGGGCTGGAGCAGATCCAGACAAGCCCTGAAGGGCTGGATGTGGTGTTTGCCTCAAGTCCTAGCCACAGCACAGGCTGGAAGGATCCTGGAGAAGGCCTTTTGCTGTCCTTTCCTTCTTGCCTCAGTGTCCCCTTTCCCAAAAAGCCTGCAGCAGGGCTGGGGTGGGCTCTGCACCGGGACCGAGTGGTACCTGGGTGCTCTGGGCCTTTCCCACCCTCCAGGACACATGCCCAGCTCTGGATGCCCGGGCCAGGCCTGCACCCCGAGGTGCCGTGTTTTCCTCTCGAACAGGCTGTGGGCATTCACCTCCATAAATAAATAAATCCGTCCCAGGAGCATGGCACCCGCCTGCTCCCGGCCACCACAAAGAGGCCGCTGTTTGCAGCCAGCTCCGCCCGCAGCGCTGTCAGGGCTTGCTCAGCACGGCTCCTGCAGCGTCAGGGCTCGGGCCGCTCTCCGGGCCGCGGGCAGAGGCGCAGCCCGGCCTGGGGACAGCGCTCGGCCTCTCGGGGTGCTGGGGCGGAGCAGCTCCTGCGGTGGGAGGGAGCTGGGGAATTTCCACGGCCGCTGAGCCGAGCCCAGGCCCCGGGAAATGCAGCGGCGAGCCGCGGTGGCGGCCCAGGGTCGGGCAGCGGGGCGGCGGTGCCCGCAGCAAGGAGCGGGGCTGGCGACAGGCTCCAGACCCCGCTGAGCTGTGGCAGCACCAGGCGATGCCTCTGGGGCTGCGGGGCCCGTGCGAGCTGCCCTGGTACCAGGCAGGCAGGAGCAAAGTTCCGAGGGTCCTCCAGCCCTTCCCCTCCCTGACAACTCTTCCTTTCTCTGGGAGATGGGGGCAAGGTGCCGCCTTCATCCCACTGGGTATCTCAGCCAGTCCCGCATTAAAAGGAGTTGGAGCTTTATAAGGTCCCTTCCAACCCAAACTGAGCCCCTGATCTGCTGTCCAGGGGCTGCACAGCTTTGTGTCAGAGGGCAGGGGCACCTGTGAGAGCGGGACCGCAGGGCTGCAAGGCTGGGCGAAAGGAGGGCTTTCAAAATGGGTCTTACTTTGGGGTCTCCACTGGCACTTTCAGTGTCGTGCTTTACTTCTGTAAGCAACAGGTTTGAAGGCAAATTAATTGCAGGACGAGCACACGTCTGAAAAGAGACAGAGATCCCCAGAGTGTGCAGCCCCACAGGGTTCCACTCCTGGGGCACAGAGCCACCGCTGCACCCTAAATGCCATCTGCACCTGAGAGAACCACCCAAGGTGCCGGAGAAGCAGAGCTGTGTCAAAGCTTCCACATCCCTCTTCTGGAAAACCACCAGTTCAGGCTGATGAGGTGTCTTTGGGTCTCCCCTGGCTGTGCCTTGATGTCCCTGCAGGATGTGTGGGATGGAAGGTGGAATAGCAGAAGTGGAATTCCCAGCCACCATGGGACTGCAGTGAGAGCAGGGAGGGCAGGGGCAGGAGCACCAGAACATGCAGCCCTTGCACCAAGGAACAGGTAAATGTTGTTAGGGTCACTATGGCTAAACACATTGGCCACCCTCAGCAGCCTGGCCACCCTCAGCAGCCCTGGGAGACCCAGCAGGATTGCAAGATTCCCAGCTGCCCTGGAGATCTGGACAGGTGCCAGGAACCTCCCTGGTTTCCCACATCTCCACTCGGAGTCCGGCCAGCTGGTCATGAACCCCAGATCCTTGTGCCCAGTGCTGGGGGAGGTGCACAGGAATGCAGCTCCAGCTGTTACAGACCCACCAGGCACTTGGCAGGGGGAATCCTCAGTCCCTCATCTTGGTTTGCATGAATTGCTGCTGTGCTTTATTTGTCCCAGGGCAAAGAGTTTCCCTGTGTCCTTCCATCTACTCCCTGTGCGCCACTGCATCTCTGCCTCTCCCGGGGTGACCTAGATGAGGAGACACGGTTCAGCATGGGCGCTGGCACTACCTACACTTGCCCTTTATGTTGCTCATGACCCCACGACTGTTTGCAAAATGAATGTATGGGTGGTGCCGCACCCCGTCTGACATGGCATTCACTGAGCTCCATGCACGGGGGCCCTGCCCACACGTACACGCGCGTGCGCACACACTCCCACAACGCAAACACCACCCGGGATGCACCACACCGGGGGGGCTGCAAGGAGGTCTCTCCTCCCACCGGGTCAGCCAGGGCCCCAGGGGCCCGCTCTGGCGCTGGGTGCACCAGGCATCGTGCAGCTCAGCCCTGCCTGGCCGTGCCCCAGGTTCGCAGGTCTCCCGAACCCTCTCTCCTTTGCACTGCTGGCGTGCCCCCTGCGCTGGGCTGGAAGCTGCCTGCATGGGGTCATCCCTCAGCAGGGCAGCCTTCTGCCTCCGTACAGGGCAGGTGCCCTCAGCTCTGCTCTTCCCTCCATCCCAGATCTTGGGGTGTGGGTGCAGCCCAGCCTGATGGCCCCCAACAAGCCATCATGAGTGAGGACATCTCTTCTGGCCACACGCAAAGGTCACAGAAAAATAAGTGACTGGACAATGACTCTTGTCATACTTGAACAAGAAAAGAGAGTATTTCCAACCATCAATAGGGTAGGGAGGAGCTGCAGCCATTTTCTTCGCCAGTGTCTGGAGCAAGGACCAGATGCACCGTTGGGGCAATGCTTGACCTGTCCACAAGAAGGGGGACCCTTGTAGTCCTTCAGCCCTTGGGAGCAGAGGTCCCTGCTGGCTCTTGCCCTGGGCTAGGAGTGGAGCCCCACCACTCCCTTGCCAGTTCAACTGTGTGCTGGTGACAGGGTTGGCTCTGGGACAGCGTGGGCTTGGCAGGTTTGAGAGCATCCTCACCTCTCACAGTGCTTCCCTGGCCCCTCCTTTGTTTTCTGGAGACCTTGGCAGCAGCCAAATCTTTGTAGAGACCATGTGTGACACCAAAGACAGCCCTCTGTGTCAGCAGCCACAGCCCCTCTAAGACCCCAACCTTCAGCCCAAGGGGTAGAGCAGGGAGGGACATGGAAGGGGAGAAAGATAGGGGCAAGGATGGTGAGTGTGTGTGTCTGCAGGGTTGGGATGTGTGTGAGAGGAGGGTCTGCCTGTGTGTGGGGGGGATATGGTGCAGGGGAAGGGGGCACAGCACTACAGCCTCCCCAAAGGCACGGAGGATGAGCACACGGGGCTCTGGGGCTCTGGCTGTGGCATCTGCCAGCAGGAAAAGCAGTTCTTGGAGCAGGAGAGAAGGAACACTACTCTGTGAAGCATCACCAGGTCTCCAAGGGGCCCAGACGGTCCAGTGCCCTGGGATGGCAGAGCAGCAGGGCTGCTTTGCCCACTCCCTTTGCCTTGAAGGGTTGTGGCTTCTCCAAAAAGAGTTTGCCCAGTTTGGTGGACAGGTGGCAAAGAAGAGCCTGGGGAGGGCAGGAGGGTGCTTCAGGGCTGTGGAATTGTTCTGGTCCATCTGGGCACATTGAAGCTGCTGGGAATGTGACTGTGGGGGACACACTGACTATTGAGGAGCCCCAGGCATGGAAGGAGGCTGTTATGCTAAAAAACCCATCACAGGGGCATTCTGTTGATCCCATGCAGGTCAGGTCTCCTGACCTGACCCAAATATGACCTCTCCTGATCCCAACCCACCTGTTCCGGCTTTGATGATAATTATGCCCTGCAGACTGTTCAGTCTCTGTGCCACACCTCGTAGGCGGGGGCAAAGTCTGCTGCTCCCTCCGTTCATGCCCTGCGGCTGTACCGCAGTGCCTGGCGCTGGCTCCCTCCTGAGCCCCCCTTTCCTGGAGCTCCTGTGGAAAGGGGAGGGGGCTGCACCCTGCCTGCTGGCCCAGCTCTCCTACCTCAACCCCTGCCCTCACCCTGTTCGTGCCCTGGGCCCTGCAGACCTTGAATAACCTGTTCCCCCTCCTCCTCTTGCCTCATGACAAAGCACCTGGCACGCAGTGCCGAGGGTAACCACAGTGGAATGAGCTCATCGCCACCCCAGGGGCAGTGTGGGACAGTCACAGGGTCATCGGAGCTGCAGCCGATGGCCCTTTCCCATCCAGCTTTCCCTGTGGCACACCCCATGTTAGGTGCCTGTTTCCTCAGGATAAATGGGATTTGCTCACTGTTTGGGGACAAGGAGGGGAACCAAGCTAAAGACTGCTGTAGGCTCTGCACTGAGATTCCCAACAAGCTGTTGTAGGCCCAAGAGGAAGAGCTGGTCTCTCCAGAACCTTGTGCTCCAGGAGTTCTGCACAGTTCCAAGTCACCCCTTGCTGTGCTGCACCCTCAGCCCTCCTCACCTCCCTCAGCTGGCAGAAGTTTGCTTTGAACCCTGGCCAGCGTGTCTGCCTCATGGAGACCTACCTGATTGCTGCTTTCATCCCAGTGAGCTCTGTCACCCTACCCCTGTGTTCTGGGACTCGTGTCCTCCACACCCCACGGCCCCAGGGACACTTGGTGGCTTTTGCTTGGGCAAACTGAGATAGATACCAGTCACTTGGGCTGGTGTGTGTGACCCACTGTGGCTGGCTTGCCAGGGCCCACCTACCTCTGCATCTGGGCAGCTGCATGGCACTCTCACCCCTGCCTGGAGGAGAGAAGCACAGCCCAGACCTCAGCTTGGTTTGCGAGGGGGTTGAGATGTCTGCACGCCTTTGCAAGACCTCAAGCTGTTTGGCTTGTTTGGAAGTGGCCAGGCAAGATGCTGCTGGTTGTCACTCAGGGCTGGAGTGGCCCAGCCAGATCCGGGAGGGTGTTTGTGACTCTCAGTTAGTGCTGATGTGCTGTGAATGCTGGAGGTCTCTGACCCCAGGTGGGCCTGTCCCTGCAGCTCTGAGGCCATCAGTCTGTGGCAGCTGAAACTAGGAAAATATACAGTGTGGGGTCACACAGCCCTTGGACACTGCCCAGCTGTGCCCCAAACGGGCCCTCACAGCCCCTGCTGGGGAGACACTTGGGAGGATGGGTGCCAGAGCAGGCAGAGTGCTGGCTAGCAGGTACAAGCCTGTCTTCGCCATCTCCTGATAAAATGACAGGGATGGGCAAGAGTGATCTGCTTGCACCTTCACCAGGCAAGGCTGGGGGTCAGCTCCTAACACTTGAGGATTCTGCTGCCACAAAACAGAGGGCACTTACCCTGTATCATCAGGTGCCCTTCCCTGTCACCTCCAGCTGGGCTGGATCAGGGCATGACACACCACAGTGATTCCTTGGTCCCATCAGCACCCCTCAGGGATTTCTGCCCATCCCAAAGCCCTTCTGAATCCAGGGAGCTGGGAGCAGAGAGACAAGCTGGGGCGTGTATGGCTGGCTGAGGGCGAGGGGACACCTGGGCATCTTCTGTGGGTAATGAAGGTGGGACATGTGTGTGGCTTGGGCCACCACCATGTTGGGTGCAGCCTGCCTGAGGGAGTGTGTATGCCCATGGGTGAGGAGTTGTGTGGGGACTTGCGTGAGTAACCCTGTGTGTAACTGCTGACACGCCTGAGTGTTGCAGTGTGCATCTCTCTGTGTGTCTGTGTGCAGGTCACACGCTCTGCAGGTACCGTGTGCGTGCGGTGTGTGTCTGTGTGGGACTGTGCCCGTAACCCTCGCGTTCTGCCTGGATCAGTTGTGTCCCTGTGTTTGGGAGTGTTTCCAGTGTCACACACTCTGGATGTGCCCTGGCTGTGTGTCTGCAGTGTCTGACCCTCTGTGACTCCCCGTGTGCGTGGTGTGGGTGCAGCTGAGTGTGCGGGTGGGTAACAGGACATGGTGCAGGATCGCAGAGACGCGGAGGCACAGAATCCTGGGAAGGCCTGGCTTGGAAGGGATCTTGAGGTTCATCCTCTTCCACCCCTCCACCATGGGCACCTTTCACTAGAGCAGGCTGCTTCAAGCCCCATCCAGCCTGGACTTGGTCACTTCCAGGGATGGGGCAGCCAGAGCTTCTCTGGGCAACCTGGGCCAGGGCTTTAGTGTCCTCACAGGGAAGAATTTCTTCCTGCTATCTAATCTAAGTATCTCCTTTTTCAGTTTAAAACTCTTCCCCCTTATTCTGTCACTATTTTCCTGTGTAAAAATTGCTCACGCTCTTTTTTATAGGCCTGTTTTAGGCACTGAAAGGGGCTCTGAGGTCTCCCTGGAGCTTTCTCTTTTCCAGGATGAACAACTTCAACTCCCTTTCTCGGGATATCCTCACCCAGCAGTGCATCACCTCCTGGTTTCCCTCAGTGGTGAGGCAGAGCTGTCCCTGCCCGGTGGCACTGGGGCTGGGGGCACCACTCCTCCTGCTCCTGCAGCAGGTGATTCCTGGCAGGACCCCGGCAGGCTGGGACAGGGAGCGGGTGCCAGCCACTGCCCCCACCCTTGCTCTACCTGTCAGACAGGTGGAGCTGGCCACCTGCCACCACCTGCCACCGTCACTTCTGGGAAGGGAGGATGCAGGAGGGATGGGTCTGCACAAAGGCTGGAACCTGCCCACGGGTAAAGTGATCCTTGGGACCTGCTCCCTGGGATGGCTTGGGAAGGGCTCCTAGTGCCAGAGGCCCTAGGCAGCCTCAGGGCTCCCTGCATGTGCCCAGGGAGAGGGGACAGACAATCACCTCCATGTGCCTGTCTCCTCTCCTGCTGTGCTCAAAGAACCCTTGAGGCACATGCCAGGGCACCCTCCCTTTCAGTCCTGTTGTTGAAGGGTTTCCTGCACGTGGATTCCACCGGTCTCTTGGGGTGGAGGAGGTGAAGGGCTTCTCCTCAGGTAAACCCCAAGCGACTCAGTGTCCATCTGCCCCTCTGGATCCTACACAGAACATTCTGGTTACTGCCAGGAGCAGATCTGGGGCCAGACATTTTCTGTGCATCCTGGTGGACCTGCTGCCTGCTCTGGCCTCGCTCCTGACAGGGCCAGCACTTCAGATGCCACCAGCAAGAGCCAAGTGTCAGACAGAGCCAGGTCTTGCTATGCTCAGCTGGGTACCCTGGGAATGTGCAAGGAAGAAAACCGGGATAGGCACCTCCACACCCAGGAGCCTGTGCAGACCTCCCAATAGCACAAGCCACACTGTGCCCACTGTATCAAGGAGAGCCAAGGCTTTCATCCTCCTGGTGCTGGAATAATGCAGATCCCACGGGGAAAATACAACTGTCTCATCCTGCAGGACCTGGCCCCAAAGTCCCTGGGTTTTGCACCTCCACTGTGGCCCAGGAACGGGGCTTCTCAGTTCCCCCCGCTGCGCACCCCTGGACATGCCTTATGTAATGGCACTGGTGTTTGCGGCTCCCACGAAGAGTGCTCTGAAACTCGGCTCCTTTTAGAAAGGCCTGGAGCAATGAGATCTTGTCAGACCCACCCTTTGCCCGAGAGCAGGCTCAGGCCTGGACTTGCTCACCTGCAGTCCTGAAGGCAAAGGCTGGAGGAGTGCCAGCTCACCAGGGAGCCTGAGGATCACACAGGAGCTGCCACCTGGCAGCCACACAATGGCAGCCCCTCGGCCAGCTGGATGTGCCCCAGCTGAGGCTGGCATGGTCTGGCCGCTGTGGCCACAGTCACTTTGCCCTGGAGTGTGTTTTAGCAGCAGAGACCCCACCACACAGGAGGTGAGTTCCCTGGATGAGGAATGCCCAGGCAGGGGGATCTGCGCCCAGCCAGATCAATGTGAAGTGATATCTTCCAAGGGTTTGTGTTGAGATGACCAGGACTAGACCCTCAGCTCTTCATCTCCCTGGCTCTGGTCCTTTAGAGATGGAGGGGGCTCTGACACCTCAGCCTTTAGCAGACCTTTGCCCTGGGGCTCTGGCAGAGAGCAGGGCTGACGCAAGAGACACGCAAACCCGTCTTGTGCTCAGCGGGTGTGCCCACAGCTCTCAGGGCACCACCAGCCCTGTCCTGCCCAACGGGCACACTGGGCACATGGAAACCTCTGGTGCTTGTGAACAGTGACAGGAGAGGATAAGGGAATATGGAATTGTTCAGCCTGGAGAAGAGAAGGCTCTAGGGAGACATTAGAGACCCTTCCAGTGTGTAAAGGGGATCCAGGAGAGCTGGAGAGGGATTTTGGACAAGGGCCTGAAGTGCCAGCACAAGGGGAAATGGCTTCCCACTGCCAGAGGGCAGGGTTAGATGGGATATTGGGAAGGAATTCTTGGCTGTGAGAGTGGTGAGGCCCTGGCTCAGGGTGCCCAGAGCGCTGTGGCTGCCCCATTCCTGGAAGTGTCCAAGGCCAGGTTGGATGGGGCTTGGAGCAACCTGATCTAGTGAAAGGTGTCCCTGCCCATGGCAGGGGCTGGAACAAGATGGTCTCTAAGTTCCCGTCCAACCCAACAGTTCTGTGATTCAGGGGCAGGCAGGCAGGGAAATACAGCAAACACCACAGCACAACACAGTGCATGGCACAGCAGGCCAGATATTTTATTACACCTGTCTCCTATCTCCGCTCACTGACCCTTGGAATCCTGCCAGGAAGACACACAGGAGCTGTGATGCTCCTGTCCATGGCCATGGTGGTGCTGACCTCCCTGGCCTGCCACAGGGTGACACACTGACCATGTGGTTGTTCCATTTCCTCCCTGTGTGCCCTTGTAACATCTCCTGTCATCAGCAACCTTCGTGATATACCCAGTGCTGCAGGTCAGGAACCCCCAGAATCCTTTGTGGAGCACCCAGACAGAGACATTTCCCTTTCTGTTCAGGCTTAATGGACACAATGAAATGCTCAACAAGGGGTTCCCCGTGCCTCTGGCTTCATTAGGCATCATTGCAAAGCAGCAGGGTGGTGGTGGCTTCTATATTCCAGTTCTCACCACTCCCTTACATCTCCTCTTAGGCCTTTCAGACACCACTACTCCTCATCTTCCTTCTCCCCCCACCACAGCACTCTGCTCTCCTTCCTCTCTGACTGACTGCATGTGCTCCTTGCTGGGATACTGCAGCAGGGGAAGGTATGGAGCTGGGACAGCCTCACTCACACACCTGGAGCAGCTGCAGTGTCCTGGCCACAGTGGCTTTCAACATTCTGGCTTTTGAAGAGTAACTTGTGCTACTTAGTGCCTTGCTGAACTGGGGCCAGAATGTACCCAAAATGGTTCGGTGAGCTCAAACACCTTAATTTACTGTGTATATTCTCAGTGAAAACTTACAGACGAGCATGTGGCCACGACTGGCTGGGAAGGTGAGCAGCGAGTGGAGATCAGGGGCCCTGGTGACCTCCCTGTGAAATGAATCTGCACAAACTGGAGGAAAGAAAACACCAGCTGGAAGCTTCAGCCTGTGAGTTCACACAGCTCTGTGCCCCATCACACAGCCACAGCAGCTGCAGCTGCCCCCATCCCCATGGGCTCTCATCACCAAGCCCCAGGCTCCAGTCCCAATTCTCTCCAGAACACAGGGCTTTGAGGACCACACATCATGATGGCTTGGTGGAGGGCTTCTGGGCTTGTTTGGATGTGGCCTGCTCAGGAGGAAGCAGAGAGAAGAGCTAGTGGTGCCTGATTGCCTGTGGGATGGTAGGAACTCTCAGGAGGCACTGGTGAGTTGGAGTCTGTTTGATGGAAGCTGCAGCAGCCCTTGACAGCCTCTTTGGCATCTGCCAGCCCAGCAGGGATGCCACGAGCTCAGCTGGGCCCTTCAGTTTGTGCTTTTCCATTCCTGGACTCCCCAGCTCATGCTCTCTGCCCAGGAACTCCACTTCAAGCTGGTGGAGTGCCAGGCTCCATATCATGTTTGGTGGATAACCAAAGGGCAGGGCTGGCCAGGAAACAAGAATGCAATGAACATTTCTTTTTCTTCCACAATGAAATAGGCCTGCGATTCTTGGGGGCAATGAGGGAAAGAGGGGAATGAAGGAAGCTGGGAGATACCCACTCAAGAAGACCCTTTTCAGGATGCCAGAAAGCAAGGGCTGAACGTGTATCCCAACCTGGGCAGTCTGAGATATGGAACTTTCTGTAGGAGGGGAAGCATCTGAGCAGGAACAGGAGCTGGGGAGGATGCAGAGATGCAGGTTTGTCGAACCTGTGTGAGAATAAAGCTTTGGGCTGGAATCAGGTCATGTAATCAGAGTCCTAGAATGGTTTGTGTTGGAAAGGACCTTAAAGACCATCCACTTCCATCCCCCTGCCATGGCCACGGACACCTTCCACTAGACCAGGTTGCTCCAAACCCCATCCAGCCTGGCCTTCGACACTCGCAGGGATGGGGCAGCCACAACATTTTTGGGCAAACTGTTCATGAGGTCTGTCCCTGAGGAGCCCGGACCAGCTGCCGTGTTCGGCAGGAGCTGGAGTGCAAGCAGAGCTCTGGTCCAGAGAAGCATCAAGCACAGCATGGGGCCATGAGGCTGGGACAGGCCCTCCCCATAGGGCAGCTTCTGCTTTACTGTCAGGCTGCAGGGAAAATGCCTGGTGCTGAATCACCAAGTGGGAAACCAGGAGCCAACCATTTGGGAGCTTGGAGCCTCCAGTCTCATTCCGCATGTAGGAGCAAAGGATGTCCTGGTACAGCCCCTGGGAGCTCTGGCTGGAAGCAAGGCATGGGTGGGATGCACAAGTTGAAATGCAGTGCTGAGCACAGGGAGAGGGGAAGATGGGCATGACCAGGCAGAGGCATGCAGTGTGTCCCAGGGTGGTACCCTGCTTCCTCAGGGTGGTGCCCTCGGGCTCTGGGGGTGCTTCCTGATGTCACTGGCTACCTGCTGCCTCTGGTTCCAGGCTACTGCACCAGCTTCCCCATTCCTCCAGTGGGAACAGCCATTCTCTTGTTAAACAACCAAACAGCCCAGGGTTGCCAGATGAGCTCCTGCCAGCAGGCAGCTGCCCTGGCCGGGTAGGCACCCCTGGCCGCTGCTGCTGGAAGAGATTATCAAGGAAACCGTCCGGCTGCGAGGCAGGGGGCAGCGTGTTGTGGTACCCGGGGTAACCGCAGCTACCCCGGGGAGCAGGGATGCAGCCCAGGGGGCCTGCCCAGCCCTGGGCATGCCAGCCCAGCCCCGAAAGCAGGCTGGGCTGGAGCCTGCCGCGGCAGCGCTGTCCTGCCCAGCTCCTGTGTCATGTGGGTCCGCTGGGCACCAGCTCTGCCCTCCACATCTGATCCGAGCAACAGCCCTCCCCTCTGCGATTCCACTTGCAGAAGTGCAGGTATATAACAGCCCCATCCCTCAAGCATGGCCCCCCAAACATTTGCCTTCCTGCCCCCAGCACAACCCCTAACACTCCATCCACGAGCCCCCTCAGCAGTGCTCCGCCTGCTCCACCCCCTTTTCCCCCATGCCGTGAAGCAATTCCCCTCCACGCTCCCCAAAGTGCGTGGTTCCCATAGTGGCTTCCCTGCCCTGCCCTCCCTGAGCTCTGCCCTTACCTGCAGAGGCCGAAGGGTAAGGAACGGTGAAAGCCAGCAGGGACTGCAGGGAGCTTGAAGGCAGTGGGGACAGTGGGAACCAGAAAGATGGTCCCTGCCTCCCACCAGCTGTCCCCATCCCCACTGCATTCCCATCTACTCTGATCTGCCCAAGGATGGCCACAGTCTGGCTTGGCTGGAAAATCAGGTCATGCTGTTGTGCTCAGGGGCAGTTCATGGTCTGGCATGTAGGATATTGGACACCTTCTTACTGGTCCAGATGAAACCTCTCCCCTCACCCACATTTCAGCCACAATAACCTGCTTTTGGCCACAGCTCCTAGGGAAGCAGTGGCCAGGGCAAACTGTTCTCTTCCCTAACTGGGACCGGGGCTTAGCAATGGCCCCTGTGTCCCTTGGGAAGTTTTGAGGAAGACAAAACACACTGTAATGCTGAGACTTGAAGGATGTCCAAGGTATTTCCATGAGAACTGTGTGCCAGAAGCATGTTCAACTTGGGAAAGTTTCCCAACAGACCCTAGGGTAAAAGTGTGAGGGGAGGCTGTCTTGGAGGAAAACCCTCTTTTTCTTCAGTTCTTGTTGTAGCTTGCCACAGCCATAAAATCCAGGCACCTCCAAGGAGAATAAAAAAATAAACAGATCATCTGTTTTTCCTGCCAGTGTGCTGGGAGGCTCTGCTAGGGTGGCTCAGTATTGGCTTGGAGGTCATAGGGGTTACCCCAAATGTGTGCTGGTTGTGGTATGTTGGTGTATGACTGTGCATTTCTCTAGCTTTGCTCTTTCTCCGGTTCTTCCTTCATCCCACTGACCCACACAGATTTCATGAGAGGCTGCAGGATCTGGTCCCCCCATCTGTGCCCACACACCCCTGCCTCCTCCTTCTCCTCTCTCACAAGGTGCCCACAGAGCTGGAGGACCTCAGGGGACAAGGGGGAATGGCTTCACACTGACAGAGGGTAGGGTTAGATTATATTTTAGGAGGGCATTCTTCCCTGTGAGGGAGGTGAGACCCTGGCACAGGTTGCCCAGAGAAGCTGTGGCTGCCCCATCCCTGGAAATGTTCAGGGCCAGATCTTGGAGCAACCTGAGCTAGTGGAAAGAAGCTCTGCCCACGGCAGAGGGAGTGGATCACGGGGGTCTAGAAATTCCCTCCCAAACCATTTTCAGACTTTATGATCCACAGACCCTGCCTCCTCCCCAGGCGTGTCTCCCACTCAGCAATGGCATTGGGGTGGCAGCGATGGCCACTGGGGACACCGGGGGCACAGGAGGCGAGGCAGACAGGTTCCCTGCTGCTGTTGGAGCTGGTTAAACATTGTCCCAGGCCAGTTAGGTAACACAAACTGCAGCGGGAAAGAAATGAAACTGCTTGAGCAAACAAGGCGCACTTGGCAGGGCACCAGCCTGCGTGACAAAGTGCTCCCCTCTCACTGCCAGCGTGCTGGGGTTATCTATTTACGGAGAATAAACACCTCGCCCACAACCCCAAACCTGAGGGACAGCAGCCAGGAGCACAGTCAGCTCCTGCGAGCCCCAGCCTGGAGCTGGGCTTGCCCCACTGCTCGTGTTTGTTTGCTCACAAACACGCTGATGGCCACCGTGCACTGGCCTGGCCCCCTCCCGTGTGTGCCACTGTCCCTCCTGCCAGCCCTCCTGTCTGCTCTGTGGAGGAGCTCGAGGAGGTCAGGGATGGACCGGGAGCACCCTCCACTCACTGAAGCCAGCAGACACCAGCCAGGAGAACCTGTTCCCTGGGGAGGGTTACGCAAGGAACCTGACGGAGGTCTGGCTGCAGCCCAGATCATGGACTGGCTCCAGGTTCACACCCAGGGACTGGGACCTCTTCTTGCACCACAGGGCAGCCCTGATCTCCTCATCCCAGCATGTATCTGGGAGCAATACAACTTCAGCCCAGCATACTGGAAGGCAAGGAAAAGAGGTCTTCCATATGAGACCAGGCATCCCAGGTGGACCAGCAGGGCAATCCGATATATAAGCAGCAGTCAAGTCCACAAAAAAGAGGATGGGTCTGGCCCATGGGCACCTTCTGCCCCTGCAAAGTAGGTGGTCATGCCTTTGATGTTGCTGCAGCATCTCTAGGAGGATGCTCAAGCCACCAACCTCTCACTCAAGCTGAGGCCAGGCAGACTGGGAGCAATTCCAGCTGCTTCAGCCAGCACAGCTTACAGGGGACAGCCCAGATGGTCTCTTTGAGACGTTGCTTTGAAGGGTTTACTGCTGTCTTTTGTAATGTCTCCCACTCCTGCAAGTGCTGGATGGGGATGTTGAACAGTACCATGTCTCTGGCAGTAATGAAGGGCAGTAGGGGAACATGAACAGATAGGACAGGGAGTATGGTTTTAAATTAATAGAGGAGAGATTTAGATTAGATATTAGGAAAAAATTCTTCCCTATGGGTGTGGTGAGACCCTGGCACAGGTTGCCCAGAGAAGCTGTGGCTGCCCCATCCCTGGAAGTGTTCAAGGCCAGGCTGGACAGGTATGCAACCTGAAGCAACCTGGTCTAGTGGAAAGTGTCCCTGCTTATGGCAGGGGTGTGGAATGAGATGAGCTTTATGTCCCCTACCAACCCAAACTGTTCTAGGATTCTGTGATTCTATGATAATGGCTGGATCCTCCTGCCAAAAATGCATCTCAGGCTTTGCAAAGCACCTTTATTGTCTAGGCAGCAAAACCTCCCCTCACCCTCCTGCTGGAGGTCTGGCTTCTTTCCTTAGTCCCTCCAGGCAGTGGCTGAAGCCATTCAGAAGGATGTGGCATAGCTTTTGCCTGGGCATCCCAGACCTAGTCCAGCTCCAAGCTCAGAGGACAGGTCCCAGGGCTTTTCTCTTTGGGGGTGAGCAGGAACTGAGCAGTGCCCAGTGCCCTATGTGCCCCCAGTCAGCAGGTCCTGGGCACCAGCAGAAGGTCAGGGTGGCACCATGACCCTCTGGTGCCCAGCAGTGTTCAGAGAGACTCGTTGTGAAATGCAGTGTGTGCCAGCCAGGAGCCACTGCTGCTTGCCACATTCATGGGAGAGACATATCGGAGAGTCTTCTTGGCCTCCAACACCCTGAATTCCTTCTTGCCACCCCAAGACACGTCCTGGGGGTTGTAGAGATCATCTCAGCACCCCTGAGACGACCTCCCGGCCTCCTTACAGCTTGGCTGGATGGGGGAGGCAAGAGGGCCTTGGCAAGAAGGGGAGCATGATGTGTTTGGGCTGCTCACACTGCGAGGCCATTGCAGTCCCCCCTCCTGGGATGTGGTTCTTGTTCCACCCAGGTCTTGGAAGAGGCCAGAAAACAGCCAGGCTGGAAGATGAGCAAGCATTAATCGTGCTGTAGTGCCTGTGCTGCTTCTTGGTATCCCTTCACGTCTCCCTGGCAAGAGAGAAGCTAAAGGTCCTCCCACAGTCTGTGACTGGATATTAATGGGGAGGGTGTTGAGAGACACCCCTGCCCAGACCACCCAGGACTTTGCTTCCCATCAGCCTGCACTGGTGAGCTCTGGCTTGGAGCAGGTGCTCCAGGAAAGGCGAGTGCCAGGGCTGGAATTCCAGAGGGTTCTCAGAAGGGCCAAGGTTTGGGAGTGGGTGTAAGATGCCCCTCCATGGGTGGCTTTGAGTCAGTCTGGGACAAGCCCACCTCACCCTGAGGAAGATCCACATATCTTCCAGGACTCTGCCAGGATGACCAGGCAGGTCCAAGCCACAGCAAGCAGGACATGGTGGCAGAAGAGGTTCATGCCATGGGACATCCCAAGTAACACGAGCCTGGTCCCCACCACGTGTTTAAGAAAAACAAGAAAAATTACAGGTAGGTACAAAACCCCAACAAACCAACAATTTATTAATCTTATATTCCCATTTGAAAAGGAGGAAACCACATGCACCTGGTGGGTGCCTGGCTGGGTTGGCGTCCCCTTCTGTGGCTGGCACAGCACCAGTCTGTGCCCTGTGACATCACTTCAGTCCAGCTGAGCATCACCACCTGCCACCACACACCTGTGTGCCCCACAGCACACGCTCTCACACAGGAACATCTTACTCATGAAAAAATATATCTGTACATTCACTCTGTGCTTTTTTTGGGTCTTACATAAATTAGAAGCTACTTTTGAGGAAAAGGCCTGTCTCTAGACACAGCCCAGGCTGGAAATGCAGCATGGCCCTGCTGTCCCACGTCCTCTTCTCACTGAGGGCTTTCTGGGGCCAGGTGAGGCTCCACAATGTTCCCATCTTCTCTCAGCAGGTGCCACACCGAGAAGCTGCTACACAAAGGAGGTCTTACCCAACCCACATGCAGTGAACAGGACAGGGGGCACCTTCGGCACGGTGCAAGCAGTGAGAGAGAAGTCCTCACAGCTGGGACAAGCTCTGTCCAGTCACAGGTGACACAGATGTGCTGCTCCCCTGCCCAGGCAGGAGGTGGGTGACAGCAGGAGACCTGCTGGGCTCTCACAGTGGGGCTTGAACTTCTCTTCCCTTTTGCACCCGTTCAGGCTTTGAAACAGCCACAGTCCCCACAGCTCCAACTGGAGGTACGAATCCAGCAAGGAAAGCCACAGTTTGCAATAACCTACTGGAGCCAAAACATTGGCCCTGAACACCTCCGTGCTGGCAGTCACCTGCACACACGAGCATGCCCACGCGAGGGTCGGAATTCCACACGCTGCATGGGGCAGCAGCTTCCAGATACAGCTGCAGGCAAAGTTTCCTGTCAAGGAGCCCGGCTCAGGGCTGGCCCTGAGGGGCTTATCAGACCCTGGCTCATCCAGGACTCCTACAGCTCCTTGTTCCTGTTGAGCACCTCCTCTTCCTTCCAGCCGCTGGAGTTCTTCCCAAACTTGTACACCAGCCGTCGTCCATCGACTCTCTCCAAGATCTCTCGTTTGTAGTAATATCTGTGGGAGACAGAGGTGGAATCAGGGCTCTGGATGTAGCCTCAGGCACTGAGGAGCAGCTGGAGGGCTCAGGCTGAGCCCCAGTGGGGCCGAGCCAGCTGCGTGGGGCAGGTACCCCCCAGGACAGGGTAGGGCACTTACCGCATGGCTCTGCTCAGCTTCTCATAGGTCATGCTGCTGTTTTTCTTTTTCTGGCCCCAGAGCTGAGCCACCGCTTCCGAGCGCAGGAACTTGAAGACCCCCTCCCGCCGGTCCTCCCACTTCATTAGCCCCTCGTTCAGCTCAGGGTGGATCAGGATGTCCCGGATGAACTCCCACAGGTGGGTACCTCTTGGGGCTGAAAGAGGAGATTGAGCTGTAAAGGAGGGAAGCTCCTGCAGGTCCTTGGATCACCCTAAACCCCCCTGCCAAGGCCCTTCCTCCCATCTTTCCCCATGAAGCCAAGAAGCCAAGACGGGGAGGCAGTCCAGGCTCCTGGGCTGAAGGGTTCACGTACAGTGCTTGCTCTTCCGGTTCTCCAGGCAGTCTCTGCTCTCCTTGCTGAGTTTTCGGGGCCGTCCCCGTTTCCGCTTGCCGTGTTTGCTGTCCCCTTTTTTGCTGCCTGAAAAGTGGTCTGTGCACACAGAAAGGGGCACACATCAGGCTGGGCAGCACATGCTGGGCTGCAGCCCCCTCTCTGTCCTCCTGGGGACCAGAAGCACCCTCTTTTCAGGCCCAGGTACCAGGGAAATATCCCCTGAGAGCAAGGTCACCCCATTCCCTCCAGCCTCATTCCGCCCTCATCCCCTATGCTTAGGGCAGCATAGGCTCCTTCCCCAAACCCTACTGCTTCCTTGCACTCCTGGTGTTTCCCAGTATCATCTCCAGCTGGGATCAATACCAAACACTGAATCTGTGCCCAGGATCCCTGGCTGTAGTCTTCACCCATCTGCCACCACCCACCCCTTCCCACCAGGATCACCACTGCCCAGCTATCCCAGCTCTGCCCATCACCCTGCTCAATGGAGAGAAACAAGCAGAGCACTCAAGGGAAACAGACCTTTCCTTCCTTCTCGGTGTGAGGATGGGTGTTCAGATGTTGTCCCTAAATCATTGCTAGGTAGGAAGTGCAGATCTACCCAGGAGCCAGCCCTACCCTCCCAGCTCCTTCTGGAAGCAAACAACTCACCATCAGGGAAGAGCTTTGATTCTGCAGGGTCGAGGTCAAGGTCACTTCCACCGGAGTCCTGAGAGTTGGGGCTGTGGGACATCACAGGCCCTGAGAGGCAAAGGATCAGGGCTCAGACCTCTGAGCATCTGGAGGCTTTTCCCCCTGGTTCCCACCGCTTCCCCTCCCACCAGATTGCTGCAAGACCCAAACCCACCCTTGTCAAAACACTGACCTGAGACATCAGAGCTGCCTGGGGACAGGGCATCCGGCAAGCAGGTGAAGTCTGTGAAAGGGTTTGTGGGCTTGAAGTCCTCCAGAGAGTCCTTGGCACAGGGATTTCCCAGCTCTGGAAGGGGCCGAGAAGGGAAGAAGAGGGTTAGCCTTGCTGCCATCAGTGTGTGATCCCTGGGGAAAAGGCTTGGCCAGGGCCCCTCTCTTACCCAGGTGGCTGGAGTTCAGGAAGGTCTGGGAAGTCGCATCCTCTTTTTCCAGCAAATCAATGATCCAGTTCAGCTCATCAGAGGCTACAGAGGTGAAGGACTGGGATTAGCAATGTCTGTTCCATATGGAGGGGAATAGTGCATACTGGGAGCTGAGTCCAGCCATGCTTGAACTCTGTTCTGTGCCCCCACACCCTCCCACGCAGTGCCCGGGAAGCAGGGCATCCTGGGCTAGTGGAGGGCTCTCCAACTCATTCTCCAAGCTGCCAGGCCTGCAGATGAAGGAGACCTTGCTGCACTCACTGATCTCATGCAGGCGGTCGTAGAGCTCATCCCCCAAGGGCCCAAAGATGAGGCGCATCTGGTCCCTGCTGCAGTGGCAGAGCGTGTGCCCATCCATGTTGCAGCAGGAGAAGTCGATGGAGCTGGCGTCGTACTTGTTCTTCTCCACGTGGTAGCTGATCCACTCCAGCACCTGCACCTTGGTCCAGAAGTATGGGAGCTCACTGAACCACTCTGGCTTGTCTGCAAGGGATGGAGAGCAGGGCTCAGAGCAGGGTGGCTGTGCCAGCACCCTGTGCCTCTTGTGGGCTGCCGGTGGCCACTGGACACCTGGTCTGGTCCAGTGGCAATCCTGCGGGACCTGCACTTGAAGAGCTATGGGACCAAAGTGTCCTTGGTGCCCTGCCCTGCAGACAGCAATGACCCCACACGCTCCCCCCAGCGCTGCTTTCGGTGCCACTTGTCCTGTTTGTGCCATGATCCACCCTGCTGTGCTGGTGTGTTTCTCATGCCTCCTTGAGCACCATCCCATGACGGTCCCTCATCACCAGGACTGTACTTCCAAACTGCTCCTGGTGAGCCCTGGCAGCCTGTCCCCTATGCTGTGCTGTGTGGGAGGAGGACAACGATTCCCCCATCTCCTGTATAAACCAGATGTGCTCCCAGCAGCCATACCTTGTGCCACCCAGGGTGTCCTCCCACAGCCTTTTGGCCTTTCCCTGGGGAAACTGAGGCATGGTGGAAGCTGCTGACCTGTCCCAGTGGGACAAGGACCTTGCAGTGCTCTTCCCAGACAGTGGCACTGCCTCACAACTGCCCCATGTGCCAGCTCCCCAGTGCCACCACTGCCACTCCCCTGGTCCTACCTGTGCTCTGCGCTGGGGGCTGGCTGGCAGGCAGGCTAAGCCCCAGGTTGCTGTCATCCCCAAGATGTCCCAGCATGTCCAAGGTTGGCTGCACCTCGTCCGGCTGGTACATGGCACTGATGTAGTTAGAGAAGATGTTGCTGATCTCACAAGATCCTGCCATCGAGCTCTGTGCCGAGAGATGACAGTGAGCCCCGGCCCCGCGGAGGCAGAGGGACCCAGGCCCGCAGCACCTGCAGCGCCTCAGAGTCAGGCTGGGAGAGGTTGGGCTGTCCCTCCCTCCACCCATTGTCACCTCTCAGGTCACTTCTGCAGAAATATGCACCCAGCACCTGCTGGTTGGGGCTGGGGCCTGACTCACCACCTCCTCAGGGGCCAGCAGAGAGGGAGGCTGAGCCGGAGCCAGCCGGGGACGTGGCTGCTCTGCTTGTGAAGAGCCCTGTCCCCAGCAGCCTGGCCTCACCCTGCTGGCAGCCAGCAAGAGGTGACAGCAAGAAGGTGGCTGGCAGAGAAGAGCGAGGCGCAGCCCCTCCGTGGCTGGGGGGTTCGGGCACTCGGCCGCTCCTGAGCCCCACGGCACAGCCCCGCTGCCCACTGCCCTGCCAGCAACTCCAGTGCTCCCAGCCAGGCACGACGAGCACATCCCAATCTCTGCAGCCAGGAGGGGACCAAGCCCCCGCCCGGCCCTCATGAAAAGCCAAACCGTGCTGTCCGCTTTGCAAACCCTGGGGGCTGGAGGGGAGCTGCTGTCCCCCAAGGGGCCCTCAGCGGCGGTGGGAGAGCCAACGTGGAGCGAGAAAAGGCCAAAGCGCATCCCCCGGTGAGAGCGAAGGTGCACGGGGAGGAGAGCAAAGCTGTCCTGGGCTCAGGGACGTCAAAAGACCTCAGCAAAAAAGCTTTGGTACCTTCTGTGGCGGCAACTCCAGGAGCGGCGGATAATCCAGAGCGGAGCAAAGGGAGACGGAGCCCGGCCTGGCCACTAGCCACTGCTCATGGGCCCCGGGAGGCTGGTGCCGATGGGCAAGCCCTGCCCGTGCCTCTGCTTTTATAGCCTGGGCGGTGTAACAATCTGGCAGCCCGAGGGGAATTCCAGCCCCAAACGTTCATACTCCCAGATCCAGGTGATTTGCATAATATGAACCACCGGGTCCCAGCCCTGCGCTGCCTTGCCGGGAAATCTGGGTTGGCCAGTTTAATCATTGTCAGAGCCTGTGCCCCACCGGTGCCCAGAGTTTCACCCACACTGGCTTCACGGGCTGTTTTCTTGCCAGGCTCATGTTTGTTTGCTCACAGCAGCAGGTCCCCTCAGCTCCCGCAGCCAAAAACACCCATGGGGTCACGGTGGGCCCTGGGACCTTTACGTCCCTACCTGGGGTTTGCCTGTGGCAACGGAGCCAGGACATTGCCCCAGGCACCCACCTGGCCAGGTGGGCAGCCCAGCCCTGGCAGTCAGCAGGTGCACGTGTGGGTGCCCTGGCCATGCCTGGAGCACGGGCTTGGATGGCACAGGAACATTTTTCCCAGAGCAGGAAGAGGGTCTCAGTGACCAAGCAGGACAAATGCTGGGGCCAGGGCACGTGCTGGGAGCAGGACTCGGGTGGGGCCAGGTGGTTTTTGTGGGGGTAGAGCAGAGACGAGGCAAGTGCCTGAGAATTGCTGCTCTGTCTGTCAGAAAGGGTCGATTTTTGCCTGGGGGAGGTCTGGGACAGGCTGCAGAGCTGTGACAGCCCATGCCCTGCCATGACACAGCGCCTGGCACCGGCAGGCATGCACACTCACCAGGGACATGTGCCAAGGGACCAGGCAGGGTTGTGGGATGCATTTGGGGAAGTACCTTTGCCCCTCTGGCCTTGGGCAGGGGTACCTGGGGCCCTTTTGAGGTATATTCCTGCTGGGTTTAGCCCTGTTCTGGCAAGGGAGCCCAGGCCAGTCCCAGCCAAAGCCGGGGGCACCCCTTTGCCTGGTTCTGGTTCTTTGCCAAGCCAGCCACGTCCATGCCACATGCAGACTGAAGCAATCCTGGGGACCTGAGAGCAGAGCAGACCCCGGCATCACACAGGTGCCTCCTTGGCACCTCAGGGTCCTTATCACTTCAAACCTGGCAGCAAACCATCTCCTGTGACACTGTGGTGACAGACTGTTGCAAACCTGGGTACTCCAGCTTGGCACATGGACCAGCAAGGGCAGGGAGGCTCGTGTCCTGTCCCCCGTGTCACATCCCCGGGGCAGGCAGGGTCAGAGTTCCAGCTGGGAGGCACCGGGTCCCACCAGCTGATCACCTACCCCAGCTTCATTCCTCGCAGCTCAGTCACGAGTGCTGGGTGCTGCCAGGCCCTTCTGTTTCCTGGACACAGCATCCCACAGGGACATTCCCATGCCAGGGAGCAGCCCCATCCATCACTGCCACAGGGCAAGCCAGGGCCACCAGGGAAAGCAGACGCAGAGCCTGGCCATGCATCCAGCCAGGGATGGAGCCCAGGGCTTCCCCATCCCTGGGGCCTGGCTGCCCAGTGGGCTGCCAGAGCGTGAAAGGTGCCCCTGGGGAAGGTTTTTCCACCCACCACTACCCTGCAGGTGTCCCTGGAGCAGGGTGGGACAAGCCAACATTGCGCAATCCCCCGGGCCACCAGCCAAGGGGTGATGAGGTGGCCGTGTGGAGTCTCCTGCCCGAGCCATGCGCAGCCCACCCACAGCTCTTCCCATCCCAGGGAATCCAGTGGCTGCCTGGCAGGGCTGTCTGGCAGAGAGCACCCTGAGCACCCCTTTCCAGGTCTCCCTTCCCTGCAGACTCACCTCAGGGAGGCACCACAGCCAGTCCATGCACCCAGGCAATGCCACCATGGGAGAGGGGCTCCCAGTGGGTGACACCCTCAGCCTCTGATGTGTGCTTGGCATAACAGGAGCCCTCCAGGTCCTCCTGTGACTCAGCCTGCCCCTTCCTTCTCCCTGGGTTTGGGAACCAGGCCAGTGGATCTGAGCTGTCCTCCCCAACCCCTGCAGGTACCCTCCAGCTTTCCCACCTGCAGGAATGCCCTTCCTGTCCTTTGTCCACTGACGTGCCACAACCTGGGCCCTGTAATGGGTCCTGGGGAGATCACCATGGGCAACACTCTCCAGAGATGCTGAAACACTGTGCTGGGAGCTTGGGAGGGCATAAGCCTCTCCTCAGGTGTCCCCACGGCCTCCCTAAGCCATGGGGCACAGCAAGGTGCAGAATGGTGCCCATGGGACCCTCCTCTGCCCAGAATCAGCCACAGCCCTGATGGGCTCAAAGCAACTCCTCCTCGAGCCTGAGGATGGCTGGCACAGGGCTGCCAGCATCTCATTGCCAGAGCTGGTAGCTCCCAGGGCTGTGTCCCTGCTGTCCCCTCGCTGCTAGCCCAGTGCACCTTTAGGCATGTGGGTGCATGGCATGGGGTGCTGCCAGCCCAGGCTTGGGATCTTGCTGCAGAGCAAGAAAGAGGTGGCCATGAGTGTGGTGTGACATGGTGACATGGTGACTGGCAAGAAAAAGTGCCAGGAATGGCTGAGGCACCAGGTGGGAGCAGGATGCTGCGATGTCACCTGCCCTGCCAGCGGGAGCTGGGCCCATGACACCCCCATGTCTGTAACCCAAGGCTGCCACTTGCCCTGGCAGCACCATGGTGGCTGTTGGTACAGAGGCTCACACCAAGGTGGCAGCCATCTCACAGGCTGAGGGTGATGCAGGGCATAGAGCTGGAGGCTGGGACCCCTCTGGGCACTGCCAGCCCCCAGAGACACCTCAGAGCTGGGAGGCATTGCTCAGGACCAGCACTACAGGCGTGTTTGAAATCTGGGCTGCGGCCCCAGGTTCTCAGGGCAGGGAGTGCCCAGGCAGGGGGCAGGGGGTGCCCAGGCAGGGGGCAGGGGGTGTGGGAGGGACTGCGTCCGAGCCTGGCAGCTCCCGCTCCGCTGCTTTGTCTGACCAGGTCAACCAGTGCCGGCTGGCTGGGAAAGAGAAAATGGAAGCTGCAGGAGCTGAGCCCGCCCTGAGGGGTTGCAGGTGCAGGTCGCTGTCCCCC
>WAAG01008217.1:54431-97657 GCA_013390105.1 Tichodroma muraria | reverse complement strand
ACAAAAAATAAGATTAAAAAAAAAAAAAAAAAAAAAGTCTTACACCACGAACTCCCCACCCCATCCCCAATATGAAACCCAGCTTGCACCGTGAGGTAGCTAAACCAGATCAACACCCAAGAAACGCTCTTTTGCATGAGAAACATCAACCCACACAAGAACGAAGACCTACACACACACACACACACACACACACACAGAGCTGTGGGATCACAGTCACCCCTGTCCTGGTTCCAGCCAGGACAGAGTTAATTTTTGCAGTAGCCAGGAGGGGATATAGCCAAAACCAGAGGTTCTTCTGTACCATCTCACATCACTTCTGGGGCAGGGAACAGGGAGTCTCTTCCAGGGAGAAGGGATCTCTTCCAACCAGGGCAGTGTGCACTTCGGTGAGGACTTTGCATGTGATTTGCTCTCTTTTGTACACTTTTGTTATTAATACTGTTGCTGCTAATTTTTCTTATCTCACTGCTATTTCCAGTCAATTGCTCCTATCTCAACCTGTGGTTTTTTCACCTTTTGTGCTTTCAATTCTCCTCTCCATTCCACCACAGGGAAGGAAGGAGGTGGGGGTTGTGACAGCACACGGCTGTAGTGGGAACACTAAACTGGGTAATACCATTCCTAAACCACAAGAGCTTTTTTTTCCCATCCAAGGTAGGGCTCGAAGGGTTGAGATAACAACAGATCTGCCCAGAGTGGGTTGGAAACAAATTTGATCTAAACATTTTCTGTATTAGTTACTGAGCCACTGGTCACAATGCTGCTTGGTCTGCTCATGTGGGTACCTAACATATTTCTGTGTGTCCCCATGACAGTGTTCTTTCTCAGAACAGAGAGAGGGATCACGATTGCTCTGTTAGTTTATGACATGATAGCATCAAGGGCAGTGAGGGTCATTTGGGATATGTCTTGAGTGCTGCTCTTCTACCCTTACCTTGGGCACTACCTCTGGGAGTCCATTAACAACAATCACGACCAACCCACGGGGGGAACAGGGGAGGATGATTTTCCCCAGTCTTTCACCCACTTTTCCTCCTTGAGGCCTGTTAAAACAGCTTTTGAAGTTCTGAATTCCCTTTGGATGTTAAGGAAATCGTATTTTTGCCAGGTGTCCTTAGTGCAGTCCACATAATCTTTGGAGTCAAGAAAGGGATTTCTAGGGAGGTTATTCAGAGATCTACCCTGATGGGGAATAGTCATGACTGACATGGAACATGGGAGAAAATGGGCCACTTTTGGAAGAAATTCTCTCCTCCAACAGTTTGGAAATGTCCCTCTGAACCAGTACAAGAGGCTGTAAAAGTGATAGCATTGCAAGGATAATGCTGTGGCAGTTCCAGCAAGGAACAACTCACTGCAGTGTGCTGGGCCCTGGTTGGCATTTATCAGACACTGCTTTTCACTAGGCAGCACCCTCAGGGGGAGGAGGAGGAGGAAAGCAGAGCAACAGGCACTGTGGCCACTCAAACTGCAGCTGAACCACAGGAACAAGCCGTGCTGGCAGCAGTCACCCCCATACAGAAGAAGAAATCCAAGACCAAATGAGTTTGCACAGAGGTGCAGGCAAAGAGGAAACAGGGCCCTCACAACAGAAGAAAGAGGCAGGGCTGGAGATAACCACCCAATCCCTACTCCCAGGTGAGCTGAGATGTGAAGAGATTTCAGCTGCCAGTTGGGTGGAGCCCCTGGAGGCCCAACTGCTCCAATGCTGGGATACTGCAGCCCACACTATGGAACTAGAGGGAAGCCAAGCAACTGGGATCCCTGTCCTGGGATGTGGGCATGGACAAGGGGACAGAAACTCTCAGCCTCTGGAGGCAACTCCTGTCAGGCATGAGGGAGAGGTATTCCCTCAAGGATGACCAAGTAGTGCACCCAAGCAGATGGAACACCACAGAGAAGGTACCCAGTACCTGAGGGAATTCACTGTGTTAGAGGGAGTCCCTAGGGATTCAAGTAACCAGCAGTCCCCTGAGGATGCAGATGAGGTCCAGTGTACACAGTCCATGTGGCACAACAAAACAGCACAACCTGTTTTGTTGTGCTCTGCACAACCTTCAGAAGAAGTTTGTTCTTCTGTTGACATCAGGCTCATTGGCACTGATGTCAACAGAAGAACAAACAGTGTTAAAGGTGACCCCCCAACTCTGATGATGAAAACCATCTTTTTTCTTCCTACTAACCTGTGTCTCAACTGTGTAAAAAGACTAAGACTGTGTCCTAGAAATGTCCCATGTCACACCAGTACAGACCAGAGTCTCTGCTGTTGGGAGCAACTGCCCCCTCTTNCAAAGGTCAGGGGTCAAAGGTCAAAGGTCAGGGGTCAAAGGTCAGGTGGGGAGAGCAGCAATGGGCTCTGTTGGACTGTGTGGATCCAAGGCTGGCTCAGCAGATCCACAAAGTACAAGGCTTTACACACAATGTACTCTGATGCCACTGAGATACACAGGGGCAGAATCCATTTCTGCTCTTCTGGAGAGGTCTACTCTGGTCAGTAAAACATGGCTGTGGTCAGGTCATGGGCTCCAGGGTGAGCATTCTGCATGTGAATCATTCTCTCTTTTGTATGCTTTTGTTATTAATATTGTTGCTGTTTTACTGTTTTTTATGTCACTGCTGTTTCCAGTAAACTGCTCTTATCTCAACCTGTGATCTTCATCTTTTGTGCCTCCAATTCCCCTCTCCACCCTGCTGGGGATGGGGATGGGGGGGTGAGTGGTGCATGGTTTTAGTGGGAGCACTAGATTGGTGATGGGGGAACTATATTGGAGAATACTGTTCCTAAATCAGGACACGCTCACTTCAACCCCCCCTGCCTCAGGACACCAACACCCCAACATCAGCTCCCTCCCTCCCACAGGCTGTGAGAGCCTTGAAGCCCCTCAACACACTGCTGGACACAGCAGCAAGAGAGGCTCAGCATCGTCCAGGACTGGCCACTCAGCCATGGAATACTAAACAGGCACTTCTAGCCTGCACACAGGAAAGTATTGGTGGCAAAAGGCAAGGCAGGTCTGACCCCAGGAGCCCCAGAGCCCCCATCTCCCATGGCAGCAGGGAGCAGTGAAAGCTCCAGGGCAGGCACTGGAGATCTCAGAGCAGACAGAGATTCACACAGGACACCAGGCTACAGCCAAACACTCCACCAGAGACACCCCCAACACACACCGCCCCTCCAGGAAAGCAAAGGATAAACCAGCTGAGGAATGAGTGCAGAAACCCTCTCCAGGACAGGCCTGGGGGGAGACACCTCCTCCAGACCCCAGAACCCGTGTGTGTGTGCTACTGGCTGGTGAGGTCTCCATGCATTTTTGGCTGCACCCTCAGTTCCACAGGTCACACAGGATGGATGGGGGCCTCTCCTCAACACAGTCATCAGTCCTGGCTCTGCAGGGCTCAGCCACATTCACAGGGACCAGCGACTGTCCTGGGCAGGGTTACACACACTCACACACACACTCACACTCACACTCACACTCACACACACAAGTACCATTCACCCTCCAACAAGGCAAGCCAGTAGGATGGAATTTTCCCGAAAAAGGCAACCCCCCTCCCCCACCAAATCAATGGAGATACTCCCGTCTTTCGTGATGCAGAGGAATCCCCTCACTCCAGCCACAATACTTAGAACAAGGGCTGGTGGCAGATGACCTGGGGCTGGTCAAGGTATCACTGTGGTTGGAGAGAGCAGAGGGGAAATGGTCTGTGCTTTATGGGGCAGGTCCTGGAGCCCCTGGCCTCCAAGATCCCAGTTCAGTGCTGGTGGGATCACATGGAGAAATACTTCAATTTGAGTTCAAGTTCTGCTTCTTCCATGACAAAGGGGAAAGGAGAGCATGTGAGGGAAGAACATCCATCCTGGGGTCTCCTCAGCCATCCCACAAGAACCTTGGGTAGCCCAAGGCAGGACAGAGCAGGGGATGGTCCAGTGGGCCACAGGAGAGACAGAGAGAAGCTCCAGTGTGAGACAAGGGCCTTACCAGTCCCTCTTGAACAGGAGAGACAGAGGAAAGAGCCTACAGAATGTGCGACCTTGGGGAAACACTCCTGGGTGGAGCCCCCAGACCCTCAAGGAGATGAGATTGTGCAAGATCATCCCCTGCAGGATTGTCCTTCCAGCACAGGGGGAATCAGGGGACTTGTGCAAGATCAAAGTGTGCAACCCCCTCCCCCCTCTGCTCCTGCCACAGTGGACTCTGGCTGCTCCGTGCCTTGCTGGGTCCTCTCCATCCTTGGATCCATGCAGGCCAGCAGGCTCAACCTCAGCAAGCTCCAGTCCAGGCAGAAGTCTGAGGGCAGAACCTAAAGGAAGGGCAGACAGAGCCACAGCAGTGGGGTGACAAATCCAGCCTTGGCTTTCTTGCCCTGTAACCTCCATTTTTGCTTCATTTCTCCATCTCAATGGGATTAACTTGCTGCAGGAACCCACCACAAACCCCTGATGGGGGTCACGATCTCCAGAGCAGGGATGAGCAGCCCTTCCCACTGCAGAACAGGCTGGGCTTGTGGGGAAGAGCCCAGAGCCACGGGGCAATTGAGTTTACAACTGGGGTTTGGAGAATGTCAAAGGGAACTGCAGCAGGTCTCTGGAAGTTGCCCGACAGATCTTCCCAGGCTTGCTGTGCCTCACCAGACGGGACATGGCAAAGGAGCTGAGAGGTGCACCCCTCTGACCGCTGGGGACAGGTCCACAGAGGACAGGGAAGGCTAGAAGTACCAGGAAATCCTTCTGTAGTCCCCACAGCAGAGGTGTCTCACAAGCAATGGCTCTGCAGAAGCACCCTCTGTGTTGTGGTCCTGGCCAGCAGACACCAAACGTCCTCGCGGAGTGGAGAAAGGCTCCTGCAGGAACCAGCCTGGGAGCAGCACAGCACAGCAGAGGCCACATGAGCCCACAGTGGCAGAAGGGAACTGGGTGTCTCTGAGAAGGAGTCAGGGATCTCTGGCTCCCAGAAGTCCTTACAGCGGGATGGGTGAGAGGAGAGATGAAACATTTCCCGTTCGCCGGAGAACCATCGAGAAACCTCAGCAGGAGGGCAGGTGGAGCTGCTGGTGCCCCACAGAGCTGCTTCCTCACAGGAGCTGACAGTGCTCAAAGTACCAGATGCAGCATCGTCCACCCCGTCGGGTCAGGCACAAAGAAATCCCTGTCCCGGGCTGAGCTCCTGTAGATGACCGAGTCCTGATAGCAGGGGGAGGCACCCTGACCTGCACCCTGCCCCCACGCCTTCCAGTCTTTCTGCAGTTCCTAGTTTGACCCCGCAGGCAACCTCCTCCCACTCCAGAGCTTCACTGTCAAGTCGCTGAGGAACAAAGGTGAGAGGGACAGCATGACCCAGGGGTCGGGGCAGGAGCCCCACAGACACTGCCCCAGAGGCACCGCGAGGGCGCTCGCTCCCCGTCCCCCGCCACGGCAGCATGCAGCCCCCCAAACTTCCAGGCCCTTCTCCCTTGGCAGGAGGTTGTCTGATGCACTTTGGGGAGAAGGCAAGCCCAATGGGGCTCAGCCCCCAGCTCACCCCACTGGCAGCAGTTGGGGACAAAGGGAAATGGTGACCTCCAGGGCTGACCTCACACCAGGACTCCTACCCGCCTTGATTGAGCTCCAGCTAGGTCCCAGCAGTGATATCCAGGGAGCTGCTTTGCTCCTGGGGCATGGGCTGATTTGGGGGTGGCTGCTGACTCCCAACCCACTATCCATGCAAAGGCACGGGCAGGCCATGGCTTCCCACAGAGTTGTCAAAGTAGGTGTGGGCACTTGGTGAGGAAAAAAACGAAAAAGCAAGTGAAACCAAGGCAGGAGTATGACTGGGACAAGGGGGCCAGTCCATTCTAACAAAAACTTATCAAGTGGGGAAAAACGCAGAATAGTTTCATACCGTGAAGAAGCAGCTCAGACCAGAGAAAAACGGGGGTGGGGGGGAAAAAGGAGAGAGAGAGGAGCAAAAGCAACAGTGAGAGGGACAGAGGGAGGGAGACATGGAGAGAAAAGGGAAGGAGAGACAGAAGAAGAGCATATGAGCAAGAGGGTCAAAGAGCAGGAGGGTCAAGGCAGACTAGTAGCACGGCCCTTTATGGCAAGGACGCGTCGTGGAAGGCAAGGGGTGAGCCCAGGCACGTAATTCCATAACTTTACCCGGCAGTCGCTGTGGCACAGATGGGAGGTGGGGAGAAGGAGAGGCAGAGAGAGACAGAGAAAAAGGAAGGGAGAAAAGGGACAGGGTCGAAAAGAGGATATCAGAGTCCTGCTGCTGAAGAGCTCCCCGAGAGCAGCAGACAATGCCCAGCCCCGAGGGAGAGGGGTCCCTGCGTGGGGAGTAACCCAGGGCATCACCAGAGCATGGGCAGGGGATGGCCAGGGACAGCTCTTGGCACTGCGTGGGCAGGCCCGGCCATGGGCAGGCTACAGTGGGCAAAAGGAGATGAAGGAGCAGAGGGACTAAACAGCTGCGATTCCCTCCCCGCTCCCTGTTTACCCAGCACACACCCACCCAGGCCCAGGGGTGACGGCTCAAACCCAGGGTCTCCCCCTTCCCAGGGGCCATGGGGGCAGAACGCCCGAGGCTCACCTGGAGGCAGTGAAGATGTGCTTGGAGTTGGTGCAGATGGCGTTGATGGGGCTGTCGTGCCCCTTGATCTCCCCGACTGGGGTGAAGGTGTCCACGTTCCAGACTTTGATGACACCTCCTCGGCAGGCACTCAGCACCATGGGGCGGCCGGGGATGAAGGCCAGGGCACAGACCCAGTCTTTGTGGGCATTGGGGATTTGCTGTAAGCACAGGCAGAGAGCAGAGGTCACGACCAACCTCATCTGCAGCACCACGGGCAGCCTCATGCACCCATCCTGGGCGGCTGGGTCCTCACTGCCCCAGGGAGCTCGGGTCCTCACTGACACCCTGGGACTGGCTGGGACCGTGGAACTGGTGATGCCCAGTTAGGAGCCAAGGATACGGGCTGCAAAGTCATGGCTTGGTTTCTTCCTTGGGCAGGAGTTAACAACCCAGAATTCAGGGTGGAACACAAGCCCCCACACTGCAAGTGATGCCACAGCCTGTCTGAAGGAGAGCCGGCGATCCCAAGCACCCTGCTGGACAAATTATGGGGGCACAGCACACCCTCACCCACACAGGGCCCAGCACTGGGAGAGCCCTCCCTGGTGAGCTCCATGCAGGACACTGGCATTAGGTTCCTGGACAATCCCCCAGGCCCCAGCAGCAACCCCGCTCTGCCCTGTGCTCCGCTCCCCTCCAGACCTGGATAAGTTCCTGCTGCTCCAGATCCCACTTCTTTATGCCGTTGTCCCTGGAGCCGCTGAAAAGGACATCTCCCTGGATGGCCAGGCACTCAATGCCGTCGTAGTGAGGGGGCTCGAAGTTGTGAGTGGGGCCAATATTGCCCACCATGCCCTCCGTGATCTCAAACACCTGGGGAAGAGCACTGGGTAACAGACCACAGATGGCACTGGGGACAGAGCTGGCCCTCTCCTGGGGAGTTTGGCCACCACCCTCTGTGTTCTAGGCTCAGGGCACCTGCAGTGATGTTGGAAACGGGACTGAGCATTGGCTTCTGGAGGCTTTTTGTGGCTGAGGGTCCTGCCACAAGCAGAGGAGATCTGTGACCAGGGACAGCCCCACTCTGCTGCATTTTACTCATAGTGAGCCTTCACACTCCTCAGAAGCCAAGCTGACAGCTGAGTGGGATCCTGTCTCACTCACCATCTCACCATCCCTCCTCACTTCCCTGGTGACAGCTCTAATTCAACCTAAAATCCAAAAGGAAGGGACAGGCTCCTGCTGCGCAGGAGCTGTGACCGAGCAGGCACAAGGCATCTTTATCGGGGGGAATTATTGAGCAGAACAGGGTGAGCTGCTCATCTGGGTCAGCCCTCACATACAAATCCCAGACAAAGAATCTGAGGCATGAGAGAAATGGAACTTCTTCTCCAAAGGTGGACCAAGCAAAAGGCAAGATTTGGGAAGAGAAAACAAGTGAAAACCTCACATGCAGAGGTGAAAACAGAATCTGGGCTCAGCTTTCAGGAGGAGAGAAGAGTGAGAGGCTGCCAACATCTGGGCTTCCCTACAGGACTCGGGGTGCTGCTCCCCAAGGAGCAGAGTACCTTGACGTAGTGATCTTTGGAGCCTGTGACCACCAGGTCGTGGTTGCTCGCCGTCTGGTTCACTGTGAGACACATCACGGGCCCGATGTGGCCACTCAGCTTTCCCACGGGCTGCAGCCTGGGTGCAAGGGCACAGGTCAGCCCCTCCTGCGTGCTGCAGCTCACCCGAAGGGCCCTCCCACGCAGAGCCTCCCCAAGCCCTGGAGTGCCCCAGTAGGGATTGTTCCCTTTGGGGAGCGTGGGCAGGATGCTCAGACTCAAATGGCAGACCCCATTCCCTGTGATTCTGGGGGAGGCAGGCAGCCTTGGAGCGTGCCAACACCTGGCTGCAGAGCCCACGCTGCAGCAAAGGGCTGGTAGGGGGACAAGGGAAAAACAGGGCCCTGCTGCTCATCCCACTTGTCTTCTCCCTTCTGCTAAGCTGTGCCCAGTACAAACCCCCCACCCCACGTAGCTCCAATGCTGCTCATCACCCCTTGGGCCCCATGGGAAAGGGTCCTGAAAATCCTTATTCCAGGCAACTTCCATTGTGAGAAAGGCTTTCATTTCCCCAGGGGGACCATTTCAGGCCGCTCTGAGCAGCCGGTGGCCACGTGGCACTCAGAGGACGTCCTGCCCAGGCCAGCAGCCGCCTCACCTGCCCAGCTCCCAGATGCGCACGGAGTTGCCGGCAGCAGCGTAGAGCGCGGTGCCCGTGGGGTTGAGCGCGATCTGGTTGATCTGGTGCTCCCCCTGCACGCTGGTGACAGTGCGGGTGGTGGTGCCAGCACACGCATCCCCAGAGATCACCTGTCCGGAAGACCTAAAGGAAGGAGAGTTCAAAGGGGGAGGATGAGACCAGAGCCACTAAGGAACCACCAGGGGCTGCTGCTCCAGGCCGGCACAGCTGGGTCTCACGCTGAGGAAAGGCCCTGGAAGTATCCCTGTCTTTCTGGCCACAATGGGACCAACAAGGGCTTTGTCCCACAGGCCAGTGCCCAGCCTGCAAAGGCAGCCAAGGATGCAGGGTCTGTGCATGAGTCAGAGCATCCTGCCCTGGTGTCCCACTGAGAGCCCATATGATCTCCTCCCGTGCCTCGCTGCTTCCCATAGGAAGAGCTGGTGAGTGCTGGCATCCAGCACAGGGAAGCAGAGGTCTTGGCCTCTGGCCATGGTCTCTCTGACCAAGAGAGAAGCACCTTCAGGGCAAGGCAGATGAGCTGAGGCTGGATGGAGAAAGGAGATCTGTGCCAGAGCAAGTGGGTAACTCTGACCTACCATACCGTCCTAACCTCTGAGCCCTACTCCAGAATGGCAGCCACAGCTACAGTGGCTCCTTTCCAGTCCTCAAACTCCTCACAGAGACCCAGTTTCCCACTGAAGAGCCTGTGATCTACCCAGCCACTATGCTTTTTGGGGCTGTGTCCCTCCACTGGAGCTGCCAGCTCTCCTGGCCTCCCCCAGAACAGCTGCAAAACCTCTTCAAAGCTCCTGACCCTTAACAAGGGCAAGTGCTGGGTTCTGCACGTGGGACACAGCAACCCTGGTTGCGTGTATGCAGCAGGGAACAGAGGCTGGAGAGCAGCTGTGGGAAGGGACCTGGGGATCCTGGTCAATGGAAAATTGAATGAGAGTCAGCCCTGGCAGCCAGGAGGGACATCCATTTCCTTCGGATGCACCAGGCACAGCACTGCCAGCTGGTCAAAGGAGGGGATTGTCCTGCCCTGCTCTGCACTGGGGTAGCCTCACCTCAAGCCTTCAGGGCAGTTTTGGGTACCACAATATAAAAAAGACATTAAGCCATTGGAGAGCATCCTAAGGAGGGCCATGAGAATGGTGAAGGGTCTGGAGGGGAAGCCTCCTGAGGGGCAGCTGAGGTCACTTGGTTTGTTCAGCCTGGAGGAGACTGAGGGCAGACCTCACTGGGGTCTTCAACATCCTCATGAGGGGCAGCAGAGGGACAGGTGCTGATCTATTCCCTCTCATGACAAGTGTCAGGACTCATGGGAATGGCTGGGGGACGTTCAGGTTGGATATCAGGAAAAGCTTTTTCCCCAGAGGGTGCTGGGGCACTGAACAGGCTCTCCAGGGAATGGGCACAGCCCCGAGCCTGTCTGAGTTCAAGAAGTGTTTGGACAACGCTCCCGGACACTGGGTGGGATTGTTGGGATGTCCTGCACAAGGCCAGGAGGTGGACTTGATGATCCTGATAGGTCCCTTCCAACTCAGCATATTCTATGATTTTATGACCCCGAGTCTTTGCTGCAGGGGGTCCCCATGAGTTCCCTCACCCCAAACTCTCCCTGTTCCCTAAGGAAGCAGCACTGCAAACTGGCACTAAAGGAGCTGGTATCTGGCCACGTCCCCAGCCCCTGTAGGTTCTGGAAATGGGTTCTGCAAAGCCAGAGATGCCCAGAGTGCCCCGGGTCCCCCAAAGCTGCACGTACGTGAGGGTGCGGATGCAGCGGGCCGAGTCGCGGATGTCCCACACTTTGATGTACGACGTGGACACGGTGAACACCAGCCCCGAGTGGCTGCAGTACTTGATGGAAACCACATTGTTCGGGTGACCCTTGAGAGAAGCGATTTCCTGGCCCGTCACCAGGTTCCACATTTTGCAGCTCCGGTCTGTGGGAGGAAGAACATGCCCAAGAGTGTTGGGGGTGTCTCCTCCAAGGGCATGGTGGCTCTGGGGACAATATGCCTTCTGAGCATCTCCCCCCACTCACAGGGCCAGAGGAAAGGAGCCAGCCAGCCCCAGCACAGGGGCAGGACAGGGCAGTGCTCAACGTTGAAGACAGGGACCATCCCTGTAATGCCCAACACTTCCCACATTCCCAATGCCAACTTGCTCCTGCAGCATCTGCATCCTCCCTGCCCCCTCTGCCCATCACCCACCTTTGGACCCAGTGAAGAGCAGCTCATCGGTGGCATCCAGGCAGAGCACAGGCTTGGTGTGTCCCTCTGCCACCGAGACACACTGCAGCGGGGCTGTCCGGGCATTCTTGGTGCCACCCACTGGGTTAATGACGCCCCTTCACAGAGAGAGACAACAGGTACAGTGCAGGGGTGGAGAGGCACTGTGCCCACACTCCCAGGGCATGGAAGAACATGAGCTGTCTCACACCAAGCATCTTCCACTGCCCAGCAGTGAGACAGGCTCCTCCACCTGAACGTGGCATGTCTGAGCCGAGGTCCCTGTGGAAACCCCTGGAATCTCCCCAAGGGCGGCCCCTGCCTACCTCTGCCCCAGCAATAGGACAGGGAAAAGGGGAGGCTGCCCAGTGACTTCTGCTCTCCCCCCCAGACCTCTCGTGCCTCACCAGCACCGACCCAGGACAGCTCAGGAGACTCAGCTCATTGGCCCTGAGGTCCATTTTGGGGCAAACTGTGCCCTCTCCAGCCTGAAGCTGAAGCTCAGCTGGGATATCCTCTATCCCTTGGAGGCTGTCATCCTTTGGCTGGTGACATTTGGAGACAGGGCCTCGCTCCTTCACACAGATCAAAGGGTGACAAAGGGCAGCACCAGCATCTGCACCCCACGTCCCTGTTGCAGTGGCTGTTCCTGCACCCACTGCTGGCTCTGGGCAGGAGAGCACCTACCCCTGCCAAACCTGCTTCCAAGGGACACTACTGTCTGTCCTGGGGGACACATCATCTGCCACTCCCCTCCACTTCAGACATGCTCAGGGTGCTGAGGACCACCAGCCTGACCCTCCTGTGCGTGACCCCTGGCAGGCCCCGATGTGCCTGGTCATCAAGCAGAGCCACAAGACCCCGAGTTGTGCTAATTTCTTCTTACAGGCAGGGAAACTGATGCATGGGGCTAGAGAAGGGCAAGATTAGTCATGAGGACAAGCACAGGCTCATTAATTTGGGTTTGGAAATCACATGCACCTGATGTTCCTCAGCTCTGCACTTACCAATGCCAAGCCAACAGCCTTCCCCTCAACCCCAGTGCTTCCATCAGTCTCAAAGCAACACTGAATCCAAGGGGAAATCCCTGCACTGCAGGGTGAGGCATCTGCCATGGACTTTGAGTGGCTGCCTGTCTACAAACTGCCCAGGGTGACCCAGCTCAGACTAGTCTGGTGTCACTTTCCCAGTGACGGGGGCCTGCAGGAGCTCAGGGCACAGGCAGAGTGAGGGACACCTGAGTGCTCCATGATCACGGAATCGTGGAATGGTTTGGGTTGGAAGGGACTTCAGACACCATCTCATTCCATGCCTGTGCCATGAGCAGGGACACCTTCTGCTAGACCAGGTTGCTCCAAGCCCCGTCCAACCTGGCCTTGGACACTTCCAGGGATGGAAAACCTGTGCCAGGGCCTCACTATCCTCACAAGGAAGAATTACTTCCTGAAATCTAGTCCAAATCTCCCCTCTTTCAGTTTTAAAATATTCCCCCTTGTCCTGTGACTATTTGCCCATGTAAAAAGTTGCTCCTCTTTGTTATAAGCCCCTTTAGGCACTGGAAGGCTGCAATGTTCCTGAAGGATGGGGGAAATGTGCCCCTTGTTTTGGGAAACCTCTATAGTCAGGTGGATGCAGGGGGAGAAGCCCAGGAGAACGTTAACTCCAAGTCTGAGCTCTGCACCACAATCTGACTTGATTTCTTTAGGGAAGGGACTGACCTTCTCCAACTCAGCACCAGGGAAGCACAACCAGGCACGAGGTGAGCCTGAGATAACTGCCTGGAAGAATCTTGCACAAAGGATGTACTGCAAGCACCCTCCCCATCATCTCACCATCCTGCTGGAGAGCTGGGGAAGGGGTGGGACGTGGTGGCCTCATGCTGGCAAAAAACCATCAGAGATGGAGGAGAACATGCTGCCAACCCAAACCAGCCAGCACCCATTAGTACCAAGGGCTAATCCAAGCAGGAACAGCTTGAACTTGCAGCTGAGGGACAGCATCAGGCACCAGAGGTGGCATGCCAGGAGGAGACAGACACACAAGCTGGGAGGGGGGCAGATCAGCAAGCTGTAGGCAGACCACGTGGGGACAGGGAGAGCAGAGAGAAGGAGGAGCGGAGAAAGGGATAATAAATAGAACGTTGTCTATACCTCAGCACCTCCGAGACAGAGGAATCGCTGTCATCAGACCTAGGGGCAGAAAATTAGCAGGATTATGGGAGAGAAAACCCAGACTAGAGAAGGCAGCAGTGGAGTCAGAGGTGGAAGATTGTTATTGCATCCAAGCCAGTGTAGGACAGAGAGAAGGAGTAGAGGGAGGGAGAAGGAGAAGCACACATGGAGAACCAGGGGAGAGCAGAAGAGCAGGAGGGCATGTGAGGATCAGACAGCAGGTCTCCATCAGGGAACACCAGTGCTGCTAGCAGCATCCGAGCCCAGAGCAGCACCTGACCTGCTGCCAGGAGAGGCTGAAGCAGCATGTGTGGGTGGATGGATGCCAGTCCATCAGCTTCCTTTGAGCCCTCATCCCCTCGCCCCATCCTGCTCCCTCACTTTTTCAGGGGTCCAAGTCTGGCGCCACCCTGTCTCCAGGCAGAGGCCAGGACTGTGAGCTCAGAGGGGGCACAGTGGGTGAGAGCACAGCATTGGCATGGCAGCTGCTCCAGCACAGGAAGAAGCAGGGAATGACAGGACACTGGCTGGAGCCAATCCAAGCCCTGGTGTTCCTATGTACCCCCACAGGACTCTGTACGTGCCATGTGCTACCATGGTCTGGGTCCCCCTCACTCAGACACTCCCACCCCACCAGGACTTACTTGTCCAAGGCAGATCCCTGGCTCTGGGTGCTCGTGAGACGGGAGAAGACGTTGCGGTCGTTGCGTGGACGGGTGGGTGGGGATGAGGGTGGTGTGAAGCCAATGTCCGTAGGCCTGAGCCAAAAGGATCAGAGGGACACATGACTTGGAAACTGCTCACCCGGCACACCAGGGCCCAGAAAGAATCCTTCCACACTGCCCTGGGCCATTCACCATTTCTCCCAAGCTCACCTGGCAGGTTGCCCACGGTCATAGGATTTCCGCCTTGTCAGAGGCGAAGTGTCCGAGCCCCGGGACTGCCTGGGACTGAAGCAAGTGAACAAAGCAGAGTGGGTGCCTGCCCCTGCACTAGGATCCCTCCACAATGAATACCTGTGTCCTCCCCCGGAAGAGCAAACAAGAGATTGGGCTGGAGTCACAGTCTCAAGGCAGCCCACGAGTGCAGAGGCTTTTGGCAACCCAAGACACCTTCAGAAAGGCTGATAACCCAGAGCAGGGAGTTGGGGACCCTCGCACCCCCTTTCTTCCCCTGCTCCTGAAGTATCCTCCTCTCCATCTGCAAAGGATACCAACATACTCCTACACACTCTCCAAGCCTGAGAGAGATTTACCACTGCATGCTGTAGCCCAGCATGGACAGATGCAAGATTGGGCTCCCCTTCGCCCCTCTGCGCCTCCACAGGCCAGGCACAGCTTCCCCCAGCCCCGTGCCTCCACGAGCCTCCCAGGCACGACTGGCCCATGCTCACAAGGTGCTTCCTCGCGTGGGCAGGCTGATGGTGCGGGACACCTTCTCCTTGTAATAGGGGTCTCGGATGGAGAAGCCGATCCCGTCCTCTTTGATCTCCATGAGGGATGCCAAGGACTTGGTGATGTTCTTGGTGGAGACGTCCAGCGTGGGTCCCAGACACTCAGCTGACACTGCCTTCATCTGCCCCGAAAGCTTGGGCTCTCCCTAGAGCAGGGCAGAGGGCTCAGGGGCGGGCAGCACGGGGGGCAGTGGGAGCAGCCAGCGCTGTGGGTTGGAAGAGTTTGTGCTCTCTGGCCACAAAGCAGCTCCCCCACCTCCCACTGGGATGCCCATCACAGCCAGCCCTCCACGCAAACACGACAGCCTGTACAGAACAAAGCTGCTTCCCTCCACCTCTGCCCTGCACGGGGACATCCTCGGTGCCACTCAGATTTGGAAGGTGCTGGCTGGTGTGGTGGATGTTTCTCAAGAATCTGGTGCTTCAGGACAGGACCACTGTACCAGGAGACCTTGGTTCTGCCCATCCAGAGAGCAGCCACACCAAACCTGGTTCCCCAAGGTTCAGACTGCAGAGTAGAGGCCTGAAGCATCACTGAACATCCCTCCATCCCTCCCCTCAATCTCTGTGACCAGGCCACACAAAAAGGCCAACTAACCTTGAACTTGAAGTCATCCTGGCTTGCTGAGCCCTTCATGGTGAAAGACTGGGAGATGCTGCAAGGAGAAAGGAGCAAAGATGGATCTTCAGTACCAAACTCTCTTCAGAAAGCTGGTGCCACTGGTCCACCAGACCCCTTGGGTCACTCTCTGCTCCCCAGCACCCTTTTTCCGAGGAATGACCAAGCCTTCACTCCCTGCTCGTGTCCAAGAGACATCCTGCTCCCCCCACCAAGGGCTGGGCACCACAGAAAAGTTCAGGTGGGGCTTCGTTCATCCATGCCCCTCTACAAGGTCCCATGAATGGCATCAGGCATTGTGCCCCAGCCACCACCACCTCGGGCAGCGCCAGGCTGGGTGCTCACCTCCCATCTGAGGCCAGGCTGAACTCTGAAACTTCCTCATCTGTGCTGGTGTAGCCGTTCTCTGTGAGAGGGGGACAATGCATCAGCAGAGGGGACCCACTGCCACCAGCCCCATCCGAACCCTTCAGCGGAGGGGACAGCCCAGGAAGGTGTGGGGAGTGCCCCAGTCCTTGTCCCTGATATCCATGGCCAGGGCACATGCTCCCACCCAACGTGGCCCTTGGGGCAGGGTCCCAGCCACAGCACCTACAGGTGCTTTCTGGAGGGCCAGTACGGGCGGGCACCCGGCACCCCCCCACAGGCAGCACACCTGGCCTGAAGATGCACCTGCCCCAGGCCCTACCTTGCTGGACGTTGTGGATCAGTGCCTGCAGCTCAGGGTGCGACTCAGCCTTCTCCCGCAGGGCGTCCAGGAGGGCGTGGTTCTGCGAGGAGCTGGCCACGTCCGTCTGCCGCAGGCGCCCCTCCAGCAGGCGGATCTGGGCCTCCTTCTGGGCCACCTGCAGCCCCTGGGGAAGGAATGCTGGTGGCTCAGGCAGGTGCCACACGGTCCTTGTCACCAGGTCCCCACCCTGGCACCCAGAAAGAAACCCTGTCACACGTTCACACCCCAGCCCAGCCCCACACCTTGTCGATGGAGGCTTTCAGGAAGTTGTCCAGCAGCAGCCGGGCTTCGGCCAGGGAGCAGGAGCTGATCACCACCGAGGTGTCTGTGGAGTCCAGCTCCTCCTGAAATGTGGAGAGACAAGCACTGGATGCAGCAGGGTAGCTTTGCTGCTGGGTGTGGGATGGGTGGAAGGGCCTCCACGGCAAGCACAGCACTTCTGTTACCCTGCAAGCACTGCCCAGCCCAGCCCTGGCCCTCCCCAATCTCCCCAGGATCTGGGGAGATCCGGCCATGGTGCTGAAGGGCTTAAGCACTGCTACAGAAATTCTGGTTCCAACCCGAAACTAGACACTGAACAGACACCAGGCTCACCCAAATGCACAATCCAAAGCCTAGTGTGAATTAACAACAGCCCTTCTTCCCTGCTAATCAAGGTGACACCTGGGGACAAGCCAGGGACAGCACACAGCCTCCATTTCAGGCTGCAGGCACTGGGGGAGTTGGGAGCTGCCCAGTGGCATGCCCAATATCACATCTGGACACAAAACCTAGATGGTTTCTGCTGGGAAAAAGCCAGTCCTCCTGGGATGGTTCCAGTGCATGAAGCAACCATGGGGACAAGTGACCACCAGCCTCATAGGCAAATGGGGGTCACAGCTTCCCTACAATTCCAGGGCAGTGGGGCACCAGCAGCCTGTCCATGGACATGCAAGGACCTGCCAGAACTCCTCTCCGTAATTAATCACCTAATGAGAAGTGACTGTGTGGGTGAAGCCCCACAGGAGTGACAGCTCAGAGGACTCTGGGTCCTCTGACCAGGGCCCAGCCCCAGCTGGCTGTGCCCAAGGATGCTCTTTCCACAGAGGGATGATCTCTCTCTTCCTCCCTGCCAGCCAGACCCAGTCCTACTGCCCACCTTGGTCTCCTCAATTTGCATGATGGTGGCCTGGCAGTCTGAAATGCTGTCGTTGATATAGTCAATGTTGGCCCCCAGCACCTCAATCTCCTCGTTCAGCTCTTGCAGGCCCTTCTGCTCCTTGGGGCTCTCTGCCTGAAGCTTTGCCCGCTTGCCCAGCAACGCCTCCTGCAGCAGTGACAGCTCCTCACGTTTCTGGGGGAAAAGGGAAGGGGGTTAGCACTGTCCACATGGCCATCTCCCCGTCCTGCACCCGCCACCCAGCCCTCTCTGTCCCCAGTGCCACAGCCACCTTGATGAGCCTCTCCATGTCTGCCTCTAGGTTGACGATGGTCATTCTCTGCATGACAATGTCAAAGATGCGCCGCTCCAGTGACTGCCACTTGAGGCGGGCAGCTTTGCTGAAGGTCTGGCTCGTCCCCTTCTTGGGGAACTTCTTCCTACAGTCAGAGGGAAGACGAGGCATATGGGCAGAGGGCCACACTGTGCTGCAGAGCTAGGCTTTTGTCCCAGGAAGATGTCTGGGATCTGGCTGGCCAAAAACAGAGGATGCATCTGTGATGTTTCTGCATTGCCCAACTTTTCCATTTCCTCCTAGCAAAGTGGGACAAGAGATGAGTCCAGCAGGGTTTGTGCCACAGCATTTAATCCTCATGGAAGGCCAGCTTTGGGCTCAAGCCCAGGTGACAGTCACCCTCTGCCAGCAGAGGGTCACTGATTTAATATGGGTCAAGTGGACACTAAGAAGCCACCCTTCAACCTCCGCCACCAGCCAAAAGCCAGGCATGGGGGTCCCTGGGATGTCTCATCCCCTACCACCCAGCCCCTGCCCTGACCTGGCAGGACGAGCCCCATTAATGGAGGACGAGGGGTCTCCCAGAAAGTTGTTGATTTTCCTGTTCCACTGGCGCACAATGCTGGAGACGGAGCGAGCGCCAGACTCGGGCTCGGAGGAGGTGGTGCTGGCCGAGACCTCTGCGCCCGAGTCCAGCATGGCCGGCTTCTGGCTCATCCTGCCTGCCACCCGGTCTGACATGGGCTTGGCTAGACGGCGCAGCGCTGACACCTGCCCGGAAGAAGGACAGAGGAGAGGGTGTCAGCTGGGCAGTCACACCCAGCCTAAACCCATTGGCATCACCCCCAGGTCCCCACGGGTCTGAGAGCAGCACTCCAGAGACCCAAAGCCAAGGGACGCTTGTGCCTCATGGGGTTCTCCCTCCTCCCTCATACCCCATCCCCACCACCCTGCTGCTGCTGCCTACAACCATTTTCCACCCACTTCCTGAGCCATAAAACCCCTCCCTCCCTTTTGGGAACCCCATTCCCAAAGCCAGCCCGGTCTGAAGGATGGGATTTCTCCGAGCCAAGCATTGGGGCCCAGACCTCCATGGGAGCTGGGGGCTACATGGAGGAAACCCCCTTTCCTCACCTCCTGGGTTTTTCTCCGCAGCACTATTTCCTGCTGCCGTTTCTGAGATTCCAGAGCCCTGATCTGGAACTACATGAGTGAGAAAGAAAAAGACAGCCCTGAGGTCCAGCCCAGACAGTCTAGTGGTGGTCGCAGTCGCAGTGCTCCCTTTGGCACACTCTCACTCGTGATTCTAACAACGAGCAGGCTCCCAGCCTTGAGCTGGCTCTGGTTGCACATTCTCCCCTCCCACAGCATCCCCCACAACTACAACAGGAAGGGAAGCCTTTGGGAGGCTTGAGAGAAGCCTTTGGAACCGTTCATCCAGCTGTGCTCTGCTAGGGCTGTGCAGGCTCCAGTGAGGCTTCACCGAGCTTCACTGACTCAAGGTATCTGTGAGCACCTGGAGTGCCAGAGCAGGACAAACACCACCTCCCCTGCCAGGCCAGCCCCCTGCACGGGGCCACTGGCAGCACGGGGCAAGCCAGGCTCTCACCTCCTGCCGGCGCTGCTCCTTCTTGAGCTGCGCGATCTCCCGGTTCCTCTTGGTCTCCGCCAGCCGCCGCCGCTGCTGCTCCTCCCGCATCTGCTTCATCAGAGCCACCTGCAAGGAGGGGCCCGCTGTGCCAGTGCCCGGGGCACCCACCCGCCCAGCAGACAGACGCTCTGCACCGCCACCAGAGTGGAAAACATTGCTCCAAGCGGGGAGCCAGGCTTGTCCAGGTGATTCCTCCCTGCCCTGGCACAGAAACCTTTCCAGGTACCTTTGCCTTCTTCATCTCGGCCACTTCTGCCTGCAGCTTCCGCAGCTCCCGCTCATAGCGGGACTGGTTCTTGAGCAGGCGAGCGTGCTCCTTCTGGGCCGCCTGGAGCTTCTGCAGGTCCCGGTTCATCTCCTTCAGCCGCTTCTCATAGTCTGCTTTGATCTTGTTGGCTTTCTCCTCGGTGTAGCACTCCATGGTGCCTGGTGGGTGGGGAGAGGGTTCGCAGTGGCCATGTACCCCGGGATCCTCCTGCACCCACATACCCTGCCCGGAGGCACAAAGCACCGTGTCCCTCCCCGTCCCCCCCTCACCCCATCGTGAACTGGGGTCTGTCTGGGAATACCCGCTGGAAGAGCTCAGCACAGAGTGGAGGTACAGTGGCTGCCCTGAGCAGAGCTGCAGACTGAGACCCACAGCCACATACATGGGTGACCCTGCCCTATTTAAGCCTGGGGATTAGCCACACCACTGGGTCTTTTGCCCCTCAGCTTCCCCAGGGCTGCACAGTCCCTTACAGCTCATGAAGTGGTGCTCAAGGCTGGAAGAGGCTTTGCCTCACCACCCTTCTCCAGCACCATCAGGGTCCAGAGCTGTGCAGCTGACTGATTCTGCTCTGACAGCAAGACAAGGAGAGTCTTGGGGATGCCAAGGATTCAAGTAGAGGCAGGGGGATGACAAAGCTCTACCAGAGCAAGGAGTGGATACTTTGACTTAGAGTTAGCTGGGCTAGAGCTGGAACTGGGGTCTGAGGCTGCCAGAATGGGATCCCATGGGTGAGGCAGTTCTCACTGAGGTTTTGCAGGACGCGGTCCCGCTCCAGCTGCGTGTCCCGAATCTTGTTCTGCAGTAGGATCAGCTTCTCCTCATACTGGTGCTTGAGGGTCTGCAAACGCCGCTGGCTGTTCTCGAGCTCGTCAATCAGCTTCTGCTTGATCTCAATCTCACAGGTCAGATCTGCCAGGTCGGCCTGGAAATTCACGGCTGGAGGCAGAGGAGAAAGTCAGGCTGGGAGGCATGGGGAGCATCACTTCCATGGCCCCACTGAGTCACAGCACATGGAGACGGCAGAGGAGCTGATGGGAACCCACATTGCTGGGGAGCAGCAGCACCCCAAAGAGCCCTGCAGCAACCCTGGGGCTCTTCCAAGTCCTGCAGAGCAGACATGGTTGGGGTGTTCTGGTGAACTCGGCCTCCCCAAGAGCAGAGCTCATTGCCAGAGATACCAGCAAGTGCCCCTCCATGCCCATGGCTGCACACAGATCTCCACTTTACCCTTCTCCTCTGCATCCGAGTCTGAGTCCACCAGGCTCTCTTCACTGCCCGAGTCCTCATCTTCGTCCTCGCGCCCATCCTCTTCCTCGCAGCCACTCTCATCCTGTTCTTCCTCCTCCTAAGAGATGAGTGCCTAATCTCAGCCAGCAGGATGGTCTGTCCTTCTCTCCACAGCTTCTCCCTCCTCCAAACCTGAGCTCACCCTACAGCAGCGGGCCACAGCCCCCCAAGTGGGACTCAGCCTCCCACACAGGATGTCCAGGGGCTGCAGCGCCATTTATGGACCCCCAGCACATACTGTTGAGAGGAACAATTTGACCCATCCATTCTTGCATCCCTCCCTTCCCAGCTGAGCAGCCCAACCTGTCTTCGTCTATGCTGATTGAAACCAAGCCCCCAAAAATGTGGACTCCTCGTTCTACAGTCAGGCTGACCAGAGAGCATCCAGCTTCCCCCCTGCTCCAGCATGGAGTCCTCAGCAAAAATGACCCTTCCAGCCTGCTTCAGGGCCAGGCTGAGCTTGGTCCCTGTTCCACATGTGGCAATTACAGTGCTCCACACCCAGACACCTCCACAGTGTGAGCATGATGCCCACTCACCTCTTCCACCTCGTTCTCATCTGTCTCCTCCCCGTTGTCCTGCTGTAGTTTCTGCCGCTTCTTAAACGCCTCCTTCTCCGGGCTGGGGGAACAGAGAGGGGCTGCTGAGTCCCAGCATGAGAGAGGCGAGGAACAGGCGCTGCTGGACTCACCCTCCCTCCTGCTTTTGGACCCTTGGGGGAAAACAACCTCCGGAATTACGTGATGGGTGAAAGGAGACCAAGGGCAGGGCAGGGCTGGGAGGGGAACCCAGGCGAGCAGGCCCTGGCTGCAGCAGAAGCGGGGGAAGCAGGACACCCAGCCCCGCACGGACGCACGGCACGCAGCCTCCCCCTTCCCGACGCCGCGCAGCCGCTCCCGTCACCTCTTCCTCTGCTGCCGCCGCTCCTTCTTCTTCAGGCGCTCCAGGTCCTGCTTGGCCCGTCGGAGGACATCAGAGGCCTCTGTGTCCACCGGGGCCGCGGGGCTGCACAGAGCGGCCAGGCCGGCGCCCGGCGAGGAGCCCACGGAGAAGGGGGGCCGGGCAGAGACGCGCGAGAGGCTGCGGCGCAGGGACTCGTTCATGGACTCGCTCTCCAGGAGCTTTGTCCTAGGGAGTGAAAAAGGGCACAGTCGAAGAGGGGCCGTGCCACTGCCCCTACAGCGGGGGATCTTGCCTGAGTTTAGGATCACAGAATGGTTTGGGCTGGAAGGGACCTTAAAACTCATCTCGTTCAACATTCCTGCCATGGGCAGGGACACCGTCAACTAGACCAGGTTGCTCCAAGCTCCATACACTTGCAGATATGGGATAATCACAGCTGCTTTGGGCACCCTGTGCCACTGCCTCACCACCCTCACAGGAAAGAACTTCTTCCCGACTTCTAGTTTAAATCTCTCCACTTTTCAGTTTTTAGTTTAACGCCATTTTCCCTTGTCCTATCACTATCTGTCCACATAAAAAAAAAAATCCAGCACCCCCCCACTTTCTTATAAGCCTCCTTTAGGCAGTGGAAGGGGCTCTAAGGTCTCCCCAGAGTCTTCTACAGACTGAACATGATGTGCTCAGATGGCGTGAGCCAGGGACAGTCACTACAAAGCCATTCCCACTAATGATGGGTCAGAATGCCACGATGCTGCCAGATAGGGATCAAGCAAGAGACTGGGGTGGACCCACCTTTGGGAGGCAGCAGTAGCTGGAAGACCTGAGCACTTCAAACACGACCTCCCCCTCCATCAATGCCCACACCAAGAAAAACAGCCAAAGCACTGCCTGGCACCAAGGCTGGGCCTCCATCCCCGTGTAGCAGCAGTGCCACCAGCTGCTGTTCCACAAGGCTTACAGCTCACCTCAGCAACGCTGGAGGCACTGAGCTCCCTCCTGCGTGAGCCACCCAGTCTCAGACCCCGGCCCTAGGACCCCAGTGATTCCCACTCACCTCAGCTCCTCAATCTCCCGGATGTAGTTCTGGATGAGGGTGCCGATGGCCTCGTTACCGTCACCTGCAGTGCAGAGGCACAGGTGGAGAGAGGCAGACCCAGCTGGATCACAGCTCCCGGCCCAGCTGCCGCCTGGGCTGGCCCACCATGCCACGTACCAGCCCAGCCTCACCTGCTTTGGCCAGCATCAAGTTGGCCTCCTGGCTCATGAGGTAGGTGACCCTGCTGTTGATGGCATCGATGGCCTCCTGCATGGCCTTCACCCTCATGCGCAGGGCGCTGTTCTCCTTCTGCAGCATGGTGTTCTCACGGAACAGGTCACTGTAGCCCTCTGCACCATCCTCCCCAATCACCCGCTTGCCCTGTGGGCACAGGAGGGAAGCCCCTGAGTGCAGGGCAAGCTGGGACACGGAGACCCACCACTGCACCCCCAGAGGCAACCCCAGACATGAGAGCAGGGACCAATCTAGGGACCAGGAAAGTCTGAGCTGAACATGCAGAGGGTGAGAGATGCTTCAGAGCTTCTCCCTGCCTCACCACCCCCAAAACCTGGCCAAGGTCCTGCCTTGACAGGCAGGAGCTGAGACCCTGTTCCTTAAACCTCCTGACTCCAGCAGTTGCCCCTATCCATAGGGGCAGGTGATGGGAGGCAGGAGGGTCTGTCCCACTAACCCTGCCCCAATTCAAACACAAAGAGGGGGCTTTCTGCATCTGTTTCCACCTCCTCACCAGGGTTGCTCCATCAGCTGGGTTTGCCTTTGGTGGAGCTCATTTTCCTCACAGCAGCTTTGTGTGGTGCTGTGTTTGGGATCTGTGCTGAAGACAGCACTGATCCCACAGGGATCATTTAGCTCCTGCTGAGCAGGACTTGCACAGCACCGAGGGCTGTTCTGCCCCTCATCCTGACCCACCAGCGTTGGGCCAGGGGTGCACAAGGAGCTGGGGGGACACATCCAGGACAGCTGTGTCCCACTCACCACAGGGACATCCCATGTGATGTCATGCTCGGCATATAAAGCTGGGGGAAGGCAGAAGCAACAGGGGATGCCTGCAGTGCTGTCCCAGTCACTGTTACACTTGAGGGAGCCCTGCTGGGCTGGGGATGGCTGAACACCTCCCTGTGATGGGACATGGGGAATGAGTTCCTTGGCTTGCTTTACTTCTTAAACTGTATCTAAACCAACGAGTTTTCTCACTGCTACTCTTCCAATTCTCTCTCCCATCCCACTGGGGGGCAGTGAACAACTGGCTGCCCGTGGTTCCCTCGCTGGCCGGGCTCACAGCAGGACATGGGACCACTCACAGCCTTGTACTCCATGAGCTCCATCTGCAGGCGGGCGATCTCAGCCCGCAGGGCGCTGATCTGCTGGCTCGTCTTGTCTTGGTTCACCACCACCTTGTTCTTGATGTTGCGAGCCCGGTTCGCGTACTTGAGCGTGTTCAGGGTCTCCATGAAATCCCGGTCAGAGGGGCTCACACAGGCGATCATGATGGTTTGGCTTGGGGATGCAAGGGCAGGGTGAAAGACAGTCCCTGCACAGTACAGCAACCCAGCAGGTGGAAATCCAGGACTCAGCACAGACCACGTGCCCCCAGACACCCATCCTGGATGGAAGCCCATCCTGGGCCCTTCTGGGTGTTAAAACAAGGTATGAAATGGGTTCATCCCTCCCAGAGCCAGAGCAGCCAGAGCACACACAAGGCCCCTCAAGCACATCACACAGCACTGAGCAAAGGCAGCCCTTCTTCAATGCCTCCCTCTTTGGAGAAGAGGCAGGGAATTCAATCCCATGCTGGGCACATCACTTGCCAAGTCCCAGATCTGAGAGGACTCAGGAAGGTTTTGCACCCGCTGATTCTGCCAAAGCTGCTTATTGCACCTGAGGCTGATGAGGAGCCACGGTCTTTACATCTGCAAAGTCATGCCATGCCTGGAAGAAGGCATCTCTTCCTCACCAGACAGCCACTGGAGCCCTGAGATAGCTCCCACATAGTTCCAGAGCCCCCTCAGCCCCATCTGCAGGGGGGCAGCCCCAGCAGCCCTCACCCCAAGCTCAGCCCCCCCTGGGACCCCCTTACCTGTTGCCCCCGAGGGAATCCTGCAGCAGGCGGGTGAGCTTGGAGTCACGGTAGGGCACGTGCACGACTTTCTTGCTCTGGTCTCCAAGGGCACTGATGACATTCCCCAAGGCAAGCTACCAACACAAAGGGAGCCCCCCCAGATTCAGCCCTGGCTGAGGATACAGCTGCCATGCAGCCAGCACGTCAGGCCTGGGGCATGCACTGTAGCAGAGGTTTGGGCTGCACAAGGGGCAAGCATGGGGCTTCCCTTAGCCTGGGCTGTGCCTCTCTTCCATGCTACACCGAGAAAAAGCATCAAGCCCCAGAGTGGGTATTTTAGCTCTGATTAGCAGACCTCATCCTTTTGAGACCTGCACCACTGTGCCCAGCTGCACCCCTCCCCAGAGCACAAGTCTCCTTTGGCAGCAGAGCTGTGCTCTCACCACTGGCACTGGGCGTGCTCTTGCCACCAGGCACGGGCAGCACAAACCCCAGCCAAGACAGCAGTACCCCAACAGCCCAGGGTAGCTCCAAGCAAGACCCAGAAGCGTCACAGGCTTCCCCCGGCAGGCCTTGCCTCGCCGCTCGCCAGCCCGGTGCCGTACCAGCCCACAGTTGATGGAGATCCCCTCCTTCGCTCTCTCGCCGGTGGCTCCCGTCCGCTTCAGCCTCTCCGAGCCAGCCAGGTCCACGAAGTGAAACTTGGCTGTCAAGGTCTCGTACTCGGCCGCAGGTTGGGATCCATCCAGAAGGCTGCTCACCTCCCCACTCACCTGCAGCCAGGGATATATGAGGGGTCACCACCCCAGACTGGAGCAGGCAGAGGCTCCCTTGCCTTCGCTCGGACATCAGTGAGAGTCTGAGCGTTCACCCTCCATATCCAGCCCCTCAGAGATGGGGACAGGATCCCAAGAGTAGCTTGCTCTGAGCCATTCTGCCTCGGACCAGCACACCCTCAGCTCCCATTAAATCCTAGTGCTGGCTATGACTGGAAAGAATACAGAAAAATCCCTGCTTCTCTTTGCCAGACTTCAAACCTTCTCCCTTTCCCAAGGGAACTTCATGCATCACCTGGGTATGGAACCCAGGAACAGCCTGGCCATGAGGCAGGACCACATCTCACCAGCTCAGGGCGGGCACACACTCTCGTCTGGCACAGGTGAATGGTGAAGATGGCATGGGACCGGGAGCTCTGCACGTTCATCTGGGTGCTGGCGGTGGTGCGGGAAAGAGCTCCTTGTTTTAGGCACTGGATCAGCTACAACACCAGGAAGGGAAGAAAACTTTAAAGCACCCTTCTAGGGAGTCAGGACAGACCCTGTGCAACTGAGGGGACACACTGACCTTTTCCAGAACACCCCCAGGACTGCACTCCCACCCTGGGAGAGATCTCCCCCCACCAGGCTGTCCCCACGTAGCACATCCCTGGCCAGGGGCACCCAGCTGCCTCCCCTGCTCTGTGTCAGCCCCATCCTGCACCCACCTCATCCTGTGAGCTGATGAGGCGCGATGTGACCCCCGTGGTGTAGATGCTCCCACTGGCATCCTCGTGGATTTTGATGTTGGATTTGCGGTGGCGTGCATCGGGGTCGCGGGTGCTGTCGAACAGGTCCAGGATCTCCTCGTTGTAGAGCTGAGCAGGGCAGCAGTGGGCGTGGGGTGAGAGGAGGAAGCACGAGGCTGCTCAAGCCTGGCACTGCGGGACTGGCAGGAGCTGCCACTCCCCCATAGCCGTGTGTGCTCACACGCCTCTGCAAGGCTGAGCAGGGGAGCTGGGTGTGTGCCCGTGTAGGAGAGGAGGCACAAGCATGTGCACGCAGCGAGGAGATGATGCACAGAATCATGGAATCCTTCAGACTGGAAATGCCCTCTAAGATAATCAAGTCCAACCACTGACCCCAGCACTGCCAAGTTCACCACTAAACCGTGTCCCCAAATGCCACACCCACACATCCTCCGACCGCTTCCAGGGATGGTGACTCCACTGCTGCCCTGTGCAGCCTGTACCAATGCCAGACCACAATTTCAGGGAAGAAATTTTTCCAAATATCCAATCTAAACCTCAATTTGCACAACTTGAGGCTGTTTCCTCTTGTCCTGTTCCTTGTCCCCAGAGCTCAACCCCCATCTGGCCCCACCCTCCTGTCAGGAAATTGTAGAGAGAAAGAAGGTCCCCCTGAGCCTCCTCTTCTCCAGGCTGAGCCCCACAATTCCCTCAGCCACTCCTCATCAGACTGGTGCTCCAGAACTTGCCATGCAAAGCTCTGAGCTGCAGTCTGGGTTGGTTTCTGCTGCCCAAACCTGTCCAGTTCTTGGTGCACACAAGCAGCTCCACTGAGCAGACACCCTGGAGCTACACATCCCCCTGACCTTCCTGGCTCACCCGGCCACATGAGCCAGTGAAATCTCACTCTCATCACAGCTCAAGGTCATCTCTGTCAGGTGGAAAGGGGATAAGGGGGACCAGGGAGTGCTAAACAAGCAGGAAAACCCAGAGCTGACTCCATCCATATCTTAACTCTGCAGCATCCCCTCTCAGCCTGGGGTGGAGGGGCACCCCGCCCATCTGTCCCCCTGCTACCACCGTTCAGTGTCACCTCTTGCACCCACATCCCAGTGCAGAGCGCTGGGTCACCCAAGGACTGCAGGTTTCTGGCCAGCAGAAAGGATCAGGCTAATCTGTCCCTGGCTGTCCCAAGTGCCACCAGGCTCCTCAAAGGTTTAAACCTGCTCCCAGAGCCTGCTCCCAGAGCCTGCTCCCAGGAGCAAAGTCACAAGACAGGGATCAGCCAGAACAACTCCTGTGCCCCTGCCAGGACAGTAGGGCTGGTGACCAGTGCCTGATGTGGCCATGTGCTGCTTTAGTCACACAGTACTTCAGGACAGGCACGAAATTGCCCCTGTTTCCATCCCAGCACAAAGGATCCCTAAAGAGAAGCCCCACAAACTGAGCACAACTGGGCAGGAAAGCAGGAGCTTGGATAGGCCAAGTGATGGGAATGGGAGGACACAACAGAACTGCAGGAGCTAACAAGGGCTCTGCAGCTGGAGACATGAGTGGGAAGGACTTCTCCAGCATGGAGGTGACTGGGCCCTCTCCAAGCCATCAACACCTGAAGACACCCAGATGTGATGGCCAACAAAGCCACCCAGAGGCAAGATCACAGCACAGGGCCCCTCCCTGCCTATCTCCTCTGGGTGCACATGAGGTTCATGGGCTTCCCAGGACAAACTTCTCCAGGGAATGAAGCAGTTAATAGAAGGGGCTTTTGAATAGGAGAGGCCAGGACAGAGGCAGGAGAGAATGCTTTCTCAAGGTCAGAGATGCAACAAAGGACATGGAAAATAGCACAGTCCTTCCTCAATCCCCCTCAAGAGTGGCATTTTCCTCTCCTCCTGTTTCACTGGGAACTCTGGTCCAAGGCAGCAGGCTATCCTTGACCTCAAACAGGGCTAAGACAGCCCAGAGCCCCTGGATCTCCAGGGGACCAAGCCATAAGACCCTTCCCCATGGTGGGACCTCCCTCCACCCAATTTGTAGCCATCACAAGGTCAACAACATGTAGGTGCTTCGAGTCCCCACTGCACCAGCACACATCCCCGTGCTTGCCACAGGGCCCAGCTCCGTCAGGAACCAGTCAGGACACGGAGATCTCGAGGAGCCCAAGGCACGGGACGGGAGCAAGGACAGGGCAGGGCCTTGGTGACCCGCACACCCCCCACCACCCACCTCCAGGAACTGGGCGCTGACTTTGAACTCGGGTGCTGCCACACCCTGGCTCTGGGCCGCTCGCTTGCGCTCCTCGATGCCGCTGAAGAGGTGGCTGATGGCCCGCGGGATGATGCCCTGCTCCTCCTCAGAGATGCTCATGTCGAAGCCGGTGCCCATGGTGTAGGTCTTCCCTGCTCCAGTCTGTGCAGAGACAGGGAAGGGGAGCTGCCTGGGCCCTCCCAGGCTCAGCTCTGCCCAATGCACCCCACGTTTCCCCCTTGCTACTTTAGGCTCCCCAAACACCCTTGCTGAGCCACTGTGATCCCCAGCAGCACATCAGCTCCCACACTCCCAGCCCTGTCACCCCCTCTTCCCACCCAAGGCCACCCCTGCCCCCAGCTCTCACCCGACCAGGGACAACTCTGTTCTCTCCATACCCAGGATCTCACACACCCTCCACCTTCCTTAACCTCTGCAGGTGCCCTGGCAGTTCCCCCAGTGCTGCTGGAGAGCCCAGCGCTGAGGGCAGAGCCTGTACCTGCCCGTAGGCCAGCACAGTGGCATTGTAGCCCTCGAAGCAGCCCTCGATGAGCTTCCCCATACACGTCGTGTAGATCCGCTCCTGCCACGTGTCCAGGTCAAAGACAAAGTCATAGGTGAAGGCCTTGTCCTTCCCCAGCAGCACCTGGGGCTCGCCAGGTGTCACCGAGGTACAGATGTGACATCCCTCTATCTTCTCTTTGGGCAGCTGCGGACGGATCCTATGGGAAGAGAAGCAGGCTGAGGGCAGCCCAGTCTTGGGGGACACCTTGGTCCTGAGGAGGTCAGCACAGCCCTTCCTGGGATCCATGTCCTAGAGCGTGTCTAGTCCAGCACAACCAGAGGGAAAAGACTGCTCCCCACTGCTCTGCACTGGTGCAGCCTCACCCTGAGTGCTGGGTGCAATTTTGGGCACTACAGTGTAAGAAGGACACTAAGGTATTAGGGAATGTCCAAAGGGGGAACATAAGAATGGTGAAGGGCCTTGAGAAACCACATGAGAAGCAGTTGAGGTCACTTGGCTTGTTCAGACTGGACAAAAGCAGCCTGAGGTCAGACCTTATCAAGTTCTGCAGCTTCCCCACAAGGAGCAGCTCTCATCTCTGCTCTCTGTGACAGTGACAGGACCCAATTTAACAGCTGGAGCTGTGCCAGGGGAGGGTTAGGCTGGATATCAGAGAAAGATTCTTCCCCCAGAGGGTGCTGGGGCTCTGACCAGGCTCCACAGGGAATGGGCACAGCCCCGAGGCTGCCAGAGCTCCAGGAGCGTTTGGACAACACTCTCAGGCACAGGGTGGGATTGCTGGGGTGTCCTGCACAGGACCAGGAGTTGGAGTCAGTGAACCTTGTGGGTCCCTTCCAGGTCAGGACATTCTACAACCCCCTCTGGAAATGTGGCTCTTGCAGGCAGGGGACAGGCAGCACCTCTGCCTGTAGCACAGAGCATCCAGGGCAGGGGATGCTTCAGCTCCTGCATCCAGCCATAACCCTGACCTCTTTGTAGCAGAGAACAGAGGTTGACACATCCCAGAAGTACCACCAGACACCTCCACGAATGAGGTGACAGGCAGGGCACAGAGCTGGTGGCAACACACAGCCTGCCCCTAGAACTGTCCCCAGACCACCAGCCCGGGCCAGGCAGCCCCCACACCTGCGCTGGCTCATTCACCCCCACACCTGCGCTGGCTCATTCACCCCCACACCTGCGCTGGCTCATTCACCCTCACACCTGCGCTGGCTCATTCACCCTCACACCTGCGCTGGCTCATTCACCCCCACACCTGCGCTGGCTCATTCACCCTCACACCTGCGCTGGCTCATTCACCCCCACACCTGTGCTGGCTCATTCACCGCGCCGCCCCTGGCAGGGCTGTGCACACACAGGGGCCACGGCAGGGACTGGGGCAGAGTCAGCCAGGCCCCAGCACGGCCCCACACATCCCGACACATCAAACAGCAGCTACAAAGGCTTGAAATGCAAAATGCAAAGCCATGACAAGACAGTCCCCACCGTTTGAACCAAACCACCACCCAGCCCAGAAGCTGTCCCCAGCCTTGGACTCGCCCGTGGGACCGGGACGGGCGAGGCTGTGCTGGCTCCTGGCTCGGGCAGAGAGCGTGACCCACCCATCACATCCCACCCGCTGCACTCAATCCCTGCCGCAGGAAAGTGGGAGCAGGGCGGCTGCAGGACCTGCACAGACACTGCTCCTCTCTGCACAGCTCCCACTGTGGTGGATGCACCGGCTGCAGGAAGCTGGGGGCTCCCAGGGGACTCATGGAGAAAGGAGTTTGGAGCCAAGCGCCATGCAAATAGCTCTCATTAGTGTTAATGACTGCACAGCTCCCGTCCCCGGGTGCTCCATAAACACAGCTATTAATTCTTTCCAACCACATCCCTGGCAAGCCACATCGAGACCTGAGCAGCCGCTGTGTGGATTGATTGAGACCCAGAATCATGGAATCTCCTGAGCTGGAAGGGACCCACCGGGATCATCCAGTCCAAGCCCTGGCCCTGCACAGACATCCCAACAATCCGATCCTGGGCATCTCAGGGAGCATTGTCCAAACGCTCCTGGAGCCCTGGCGGCCTCGGGGCTGTGCCCATTCCCTGGGAAGCCCGGGCAGTGCCCCAGCACCCTCTGGGGGAAGAACCTTTCCCTGATCTCCAGCCTGACCCTGCCCTGACACAGCTTCATGCATGAGCCTCTGCTCCTCGCCCACCCACCCAGGGGCAAAGCCCAGGAGGCCAAACCCCTGGGCTGTTTTTGGGGGCACTGGGTGTCCCTGGCAGGGCAAGCAGTGCACAAGCACCCCTGCACCCCCTCACCCCGCGCAGCAGACGCATGGGAACCGCTCTGTGCCTCTGGATATATTTAGCTCAGCAGCCACAATAAAAAGCAGCTTCTGATGTGCTCAGTCCCAGACTCGTTCCTGTCGCCTTCCCAGGGTTCCACCCTCCTCCAGAAAAATTATCCCTGACTTTAATTACTTTTGGAGCAAGATGATGCGTTTCCCCCATCCCCACCCTAGACATGAACAGCAACTGCAGCCCCAGGGAATGGGAAGAGGAACGAACTGGAGCCACAATACGTTTGGGAATGTTTTTCCCTCTCAGGAAAAACGAGAGCAGGTTTTCAGCAAAACATATCTTTGTCTCTCCACTCCCCCCAGGGAGTTAAATACCTGCAAGGGGGGTTTGCAACAGCATGAGCAGCAGTGCTAGAGGGGTGTGGGCACATGACTTTTCCACAGGGCATTTAGGAACCCACTCTGAGCCTGGCCATGCTGGGCTGTTCCACTATCCATACACCAACACCTGCCCCACTCCCATTCCCCAAACCTCACTGCCCAGCCAGCTCCAAACACCCAAGAGACCCATCCCTCACCCTGGCTCTCCCAGCCAGGGGACCTGTGGGGTTGGGGAGGACCCACGTACCAGTCCCCAGTGTGCTCCTTTATGCCATCTTGTCCCATCTCCCCTGCACAAGAGAGACACAGGAGATGCAGGAACCCCCCAGGAAGATCCTGCTCTTCAGGCAATTGGCCAAGCATCACCCAGGGACGTCCCTGGGAGCTGCTGCCAGTTGGTGGACACATACTACAGACTCCACTATGAGAGTGGGATGAGTGGTGCAAGAGGGCAAGGACGGGCACCAGCTGCCAAAACTCACGTGGGAAATCACAGAGACATCACAAAGCATCATGGGGGTCTTACGTAGCCACCAGGAGACATCTCAGAGGGTTTCTCTAGACCAGTGCAGCTGCTCCTCCTGCTCCCCAGTGCCCAACTGCCCCAGCTCTCCTGCACCAGTGCTGCACCCCTGCCCTCTCAGGAGTCCCACCAGGCTGGGACCTGGGCAACATGAGACCGCAGCTGGGTTAGGGAGGTGTTCACATGTAGCTCCAAGTCATGGCCAGGCACCATGACACCTCCTCCAAACATAGAATCACAGAATTGTTTAGGTTGAGAACACCCTCTAAGATCACCAAGTCCAACCAGTCCCACAGCACTGCCATGTTCACCACTAAACCATGTCCCCAAGTGCCACACCCACACATATTCTGAACACTCTCAGGGACGGCGACTCCACCACTGCCCTGGGCAGCCTGTGCCTGACCACCCTACCAAGGAGGAAATTTTTCCTGATGTCCAACCTAAACCTCCCCAGGACAACTTGAGGCCATTTCCTCTTGTCCTGTCACTTTACCTGGGAGCAGAGCTCAACCCCTACCTGGCTCCACTCTCCTGTCAGGGAGTTGTGGAGAGCCAGAAGGTCCCCCCTGAGCTTCCTTTCCTCCAGGCTGAGCCCCACCCCAGCTCCCTCAGCCTCTCCTGGTGCTCCAGACTCTCCTCCAGCCCCGTTCCCTTCTCTGGACATGCTCCAGCCCCTCAGTGCCTTTCTTGTGAGGGTTCGTCAGGATTGGAGGTGCCTCAGCAGTGCCCAGCTCAGCGGGCTGGGGACTGCCCTGGTCCTACGGCTGGTACAAGGCAAGTGCCATTGGCCTTCTTGGCCACCTGGGCACACCTGGGCTCATGTTCAGCCAACACTGACCAGCATCCCCAGGTCCTTTACAGCCAAACATGACAATCACCGACAGCGCCAGCCCGGGCTCTCTCCCTGGCCCTGTTCTCAGCCCTGACTGGCAATGCTGCAGGAGGTCACAGTGCTTGCCATCCTCTGCCCGAGTCTCCCATGTTCTCCAACAGAGGTGAGCAACTTTGGTGGCCATAAAGTCACCATCTGAGTGTGTTCTGGCACTCCTCATCCCTACCACTACCAAAAAAGATCCTGGCTACATGCTGTCTACTCATAGGTGCAGAAGAACTGGGTGTGATGCTGTCAGGGTCAAACCTGTGAATGATGGAGATGCTCCCTCATCTGCTAGCCAACCTGCTCCACACCTGGTCATGAGGCACCAGTCCTGAGGACAGCTTGTGCCAACCAGTGGGACCCACAGCAGAGCCAAACACATTGGGGGGCCCTGGCCTACAGGATTGGGACACCCACGGAGAGCCTTGCTGCCCTCCTGAGAGCCCATGACACAGGCTCCTGTGGTTATGTGAGTTAGAAGCCCACCCGTTAAGTGGCAGCCAAAACAAACCAGCAGTTCACCAGCAGGGTGCCGCCCTCCACCCTCCAGCTTGGCAGGAGTGACCTAAGCCCCAGCTCCCCCCACAGCCTGTGCCCAGCCAGCCCCACACTGGCACTGGTGACCACCTCTGCCCAAAGCTGGCACGGGCAGGACACACAGCCTGTCCTGAGGCCGGCAGCTTGCTCAGTGCTCATCTCCCTCCCGCCCATATGAATACACCAGCCTCAGCACGGGCAGCACCCCAGGAAGGAGAAAGCCAGCAGGACCACGACCACACCGACCGCCACCCCCTCAGCTCCCTGAGAAGGGACGGTGACGAGGAATGGAGAGCCAGGACAGGGCTGCACGGGCCCAGCCAAATGCTCCTGCCAAGAAAACCTTCCCAGGCAGCCAGTACAGCAGGCAGGAGGTGGATGGATGAACACACAGAGGAGCAGGCAGGGGTGCAGGACATCCCTCCCCAGCCGGCAGCTCCCGCTGGGGCGATGATGGGCGTCACAGCAGGAGCCTGATCCAGCGTCAGCATCCGAAGCCATCAGCACGAGCCAGGCTGCCAGGAGAGCCACAGCCACACAGGGACACACACAAAGGGGACCTCGGCTGGAGCGTCTCCATCGCTCCCCTTCCCACCCCTGCCAGGCTGGCAGGCTCTGAAAGCACTGTCTCCATGGCTGAGCTGCCAGGGAGACCGAGCATCTGGGAGGAGGGCGGGGAGAGGGTCCTGCAACCCGAGGGGCAGGAGCTGAGGCGCAGGAGCTGAGGCAGGCACAAAGGGTGAGCTGTTCTGCACTGCTGCCCCATGCCAGGCTTGGGGGAGTGGAGGAGGGGCTGGGAGCCAAGTGCCAGGTGGGCACTGTGAGGCAGCTCCACAGACAGGGTCAGCCTGGGGGTCCCTGGTCCCAGGAGGAACAGCCCCCCGGGGAGGGATCTCCCCATCCCAGCATCTCAAGCGCTACAAGAGGCAAGGGGGTGGGGTGGACTGGGCACAGCCAGTATCCCCAGGTCAGAGCTGCACACACCACCGACACCACCAGCCTCCTGTACTGCAAAGGGAGGCTGTCTCCTTGCACGGGAAGGCACAGCTTGGCTGACGTGGACTGCTGGGTCCGTGTCCTACTCACCCAACTGTCTCAGCTTCCTGTCTCCCAGCCCAGCACCATGGCAGCCCCAAGGGGTTCAGAGCAACCTTTGGTCCCCAGCACTTTGTCAAAGCCAGGGCAGCACACTCCCACAGCCCTCCAGCACAGAGCCAGAGCCATGACAGCCTCACCCCACCAAACTGCCTGTGGGCACACACCAGGCCACACCATCCTGCTGAGACACAGCTGACCTGGTGCAGGGGCAGAGGGACCCAGATCCATCACTCAGGATCACCCATGTCACACAGGGGCTGTTCCACCTCACAGGGAGCCTGAGCACACACACCTTCCAATATTTCCCAGTGCTGTCAGGGGGCTGTAGCTCAGCTGCTCACAGATTGGGGGGGTCACAAAGAGCTCCTATCCCTCCATGACCTCTCTGCAAGCTGCCTGCAGACCCTACAAAGAGCTGTTCCTCTTCCCTCCCAAGGAGGCTGCCCAGCCAGGAAGGGCTGCTTGCCCAGGGAGCAGAGCCAGAGAGCTGGAGAGTGATGGGTGGAAGAGCTCCATGGGATTTTCCCTCTCTGTGCCAGGCTCCAGACACTCACAGACACTACCTCCTGCACAGGGGCAAGGCTGCCCACTGCAATGCTGCTGAGGCACTGCCCCTCACCCAGCCACAGGCATCAGCCACTGTGGGCTGGCAGAGCTGGAGCTGGCAGACCCCACCAGGGGCACAGCCCAGCGCTGTGAGCCTGTTGGGACAGGTGGGCTGGGCAGGCCCAGACAGCACCTGGCTCTTCTCCCCACACTGCCTGCACTCATTCTGCTCCTGTCTCTGTTCCCACATCACCTGTGGTCACCCCGCTCCCCTCATCATCTGCATTCACCCCATTTCCCCTCCGCACATGACCCTGCATTCACCCCACTCCCATCCCCACATCCCCGGTGCTTGCCCTGCTCCCATCCCCACTCCTCCCACGGCCCCATCTCTGCTCCCTGTGTCACCAGCCCCCTCCAGCCTCCCCAGCCTCCGGGCTGCAGGAGCACCTGCCCAGCAGCCCAGACCTGCACACAGCCCCTGCCAGCCTCGCTGTCCTCTCTGCTCCCCGCCCGCTCCACTCTCCTCTGCCCCAAGCCTGCCGTCCATGCTTTGATGCTGCCCTGCAGTCCCACCAAGCAGCCCAGGTCAGCCAGGAGGAGCAGCTCTCACATCCTCTGATGCTCTCCCAGGACATCTCATGGGTCAAGGACAGCGCAGGCATCACAGACCCAGCAGGTGAGGTGGTGTGGGGGGCACTCAGCTCGGCCAAGCAGCTCCCCAGGGTAGGATCAGAACAAAGTGCTCCAGGTTTTCCCACATCTCCAGGCCAACACCTCAAGCATGGATGGGGCTGCCTGCCCTCCCCAGTGGCTCCCCAGGCCCAGATCCCATAGGAGAATCTACCCCCTTGCCTGGGAAAGGATCTCCCAGCCCCATTCTCCCTGAGCTTGGGGACCTGGGAGAGGGCTGGCTGCCAAGGGCTGCCTTTCTGCACACAGGTTATATTGGACACAAACCAAGACAAAGTTCAGCATTTAATTACCACGGCAGGGAAGTGGCTCAGCAATCAGAGAAAATTGAATCAGGCTCCCCAGAGACTGCCAGGTCTGGTCAGCAAACAGTCCAATTAAGAGATATAGCCAGGCACCTCCCAGCAGAAGCAAGCACAGCACAGAGCCCCCCACGCCACTGTGCCCCACGCCAGCCCTGCCAAGGCAGCGGGTGCCACAGCCAGCACGACTGGATCAGCACCGGGGCAAGACAAAGCTCCTGGGCAGCCTGGGTACACCCCACAGAGCTGGGGTGCACCCAGAGGCCCACTGGGCCCACCCAAAGGGGGGACATGCCTCTACATCCATCCCCCAAGGAAACCCACCCCAATACCACCCAGCCTGCTCCTCTGCAGGGCAAGCCCCGCTGCCTTGCACACCCAGAGCCCCCTGGGCTCCCCCTAATCCCACCACTCCAGACTTTCCCAGGCTTAGGGAAACCTTTAAATCAGGCCGTGGCAGGCACCATGTGCTGCTCATTAGCTCTGGCAGGAGCACGAGGCTGTGAGCTGCACCATCTGCTCCGTGCTGAGACCGTGGCAGGGCAGGGATGAGGGACATGCTGCCTGCACAGGCCAGCACCAGGGACACGCAGCCCGTGGCAGCAGCAGAGACCAGCGGGGCCCAGGGGACGCAGGGGACCGTGCTCTCCTCAGCCTAGAGGGGAGCAGGAGCCAACCCAGTTTGGGATCTCCCTGGACCCCGCCTTCACCCCCGTAAGTGGCTGGCCTTCAGCTCCGCCTGGACCAGCCCAAGGGGAACACCACGAGGATGTCTGCAAACAACAGACCCAGGACAGTCACCTGTAAAGGGGTGCAGTGTCACCAAACCCCAGGTGGGGTAGGAAACACGTGTGACAGCACACACGATGTGACACATGCCCCAGCAGGGCCCCAGCTCCCCTCCAGCCATGCAGGAACAGCCCCAAAAACACTGGCTCAGCAGCAGTATTGGCAATTAATAGGGAGTTAAAGGAAACCATCATTCACCAATAGACCCTGGGCCTGACAGGCCATCAGCCTGATCCTGTGAAGCACAGGAATCCCACAGGTCTGATGGAGAAGATGGACACACTTCCCCACCCAACTCTGCACTCAGTACTGAGGCTCCCATTTCCTCCCAACTCAGTGAATCACACCCACAGGATCTCTCCCTTTCCCAGGTGCCCCTGCAAAGTTCCCATGTCCCACTTCCACCCCAACACCACTATGGAGTGTCCATACTGGAGATAAGGCTTCCCTAGATCCAGCATGCTGTCAGCCTCCCAGTGCACTCCGGTTGCCACTGGGGAAACAACAACCTGACCTTGGCAGAAGATTCTGCAGCCCCAGAGCCCACCAGGAACATCAGAGCAAACTTGCCCACAAGACATGGGAGCAGGTGGCACAAAAGAGGTGCCCCTCCAGCCCCTCCCCAAAATACAAATAAATGCCAAGCCCTTGGCCAGCAGGACGGGGGGTGCTGTGAAGTACCCAGGAGCAAACCCAGTCCCTCACCTGGACAAGGAACAAGGAACGTTTTCACCTCATGTCTCCCTCAGGCAGGTGCAGCCTGAAATAATGGATGAGCAGAGACCACAGCACCATGGATGGAGAGACCCTCCCTCTCCCCCAGCTGGAGGGGCTGGGCTGTGCTTTCCAGCCATGCAACACTGGGCCAGGGAACTCGGTGCTTGAAGGCTAGGGGAAGAGGAGGAGCAGGAGTCCAGCTCCCTGCCAGCACCAGCCAGCATCCCAGACAGAGCAGGGATGGGGACATCTCACTCTGCCAAAGTCGGGCATGGGCAGCGGGCAGGGAGGTGTCCACAGCCCCTCGGGGCAGCAGGAGCTCAGCACCAGGCTCCACTTCAGCAAGACGGGACAAGAAACGTTTCCCACCCACGTCAGCCTCCAAGGAGCTGCAGAGCAGGGAAAGGGATTGCGCTGGAAGCCCCAAGTCCTCGGGCTCAGCTCTGAACCCTCCCCTGGGAATGGGGGTAATGACTGTGACAGCGAGAGCAGAGGTGCAGATTCCGAGCGGGATGAGGCAGCTGCACCCCCACAGCAGTGCAGTGCCGGGGGGACACGAGCACGTACCAGGGCAGCATGGACTGGCTCCTGCTCTGCCCAGACGGGGAAGGGGTGGCAGGCAGGTGCCAGTCGCTGTCCCTTCCACCGAACCAAACTAAAACCCATCGGCAACTGACCAGGGTGCAGAGGCACCCCCTGCAGACTGACCCGCAGCAGATCCCAGCGGCAGCTGCCCTCACAATCCACATCCCAAATCTGCCGGCTGTTTAACCAGTGGCATGGAGTGTTTTGACAGCCTCCAGCAGGAAACAGCCCTGTGGGACCACGGGGGCCAGCCCCCCACCCCCAGCAGTACAGCAGTACAGCCACCGGCCAGGGCCGGCTCTGCGATCCACACTGGGCTCACAGAGGATATCGCCTTCCCTCCCCTGGGGCCAGGAGCCATGTTTCTGACAGCTTTGTTTGGGGCTTCATCTGCAATTTTCTCCTGCCTCCAGTTTCACTGCTGAGGCAGCAGCTGGCTCCGTCCTCTGACTGATCCTTGGGAGGCCCTGGCCTCCCAAGCTCCTGAGGCTCCACGGTATTCAGCTAAATCCCCTGCCGATGGGTGATGCGTGCAGGCACCAAAACCCTCCTCAAGCTGCTCTGCTGTGGGCGCTGGCGCATCCGGTGGGACGGCGGGTGCAGCCCTGCTCCCCCCTCACACCGTCCCCGTCCCCTTTCGAACGTTTCCGCTGTGAAAGTCGAAAACTTCGACTGAGTGCCTGCCTGAAGCCAGGCAGAGCCCCCTGCATGCCCCACGCAGCCCCCGAGGCACAGCAGGCTGCACGGCCCCAGGGCGAAAGCAGAGCAGCAGTGTGTCTGGGTGGGTTCAGCCCTGCAGCAAAACAGTCACAGGACGGGGCAGCGGCCCTCTGCCACGGTTGAGTTGCCCTCAGTAGGTGCAAAGGGTGGAGAGAAAGGGGCTGGGGTGCTCACAGCCGTGGTCTGCCAGCCCAGCATCCTGAGGATATAGCAGCCTCCTGAGACCTTTCCTTCGGGGATCAGGGCTGCCCCTGACACTGCAGACGGGAGATAGAGCGCCCCAGGGCTGTGCCCAACACCAGGATGGGCTGTCCCCTCCCCCCTTCCCCTCCCCCTCCAGGAGACAGTCACAGCCCATGCCTTGGGGTGGAATTGATTGCCTTATCTCTCCCTGCATGGCCCTGTAACAGCTGAGCAAAGCCAGGCCAATACCAGCCAAAGCTGGCAGGAGACAGTGCCCCCCAGGACCACACCAAAGGGCCTCCAAGCAGCACGGGATGGTGGGCAGCAGGTACCAGGGCTGTACCCTCCCTCTCCCCACTGGAGCCCTTGGACAGCACGGACAGTGGCACAAATTGGGTTCACACCACCTTTCCAGATGAATAAAATCCATCCCAGAAGCTCTGTGGGGTGTAGCCCCAGAAGGGCTACAACTTCACTTCCTCGGTGACTGACCCCAGCTGGTTCCAGACACTTTGGATTCACAGAAAGCATCCCAGCAGGCAGAGAGCCCCAGCCATGTGGCAGTAGAGACACCAGGACCCTGGCAGGGCTGCAGCCCAGCTGATCCCACCACCAGGCCTTTGCCAGCTCAGTGGCTTGGTTGGAGCACTCCCAAGGGTGTATGATGAGGAGGGGAGGGGGGACTCCGAGCAGGAGTTGGGAGTCACTCCCGAGGCACCAGCGGGCAATTGGTGTGGACCACAGAGCATCTTAGCAGGAGCTCCGCGAGAGCAGCAGAGCACTGGAGGTTGCAGAGTTTAAATAAACTTGAAATACGACTCAACTTCCTTCCCCAATTTCACAAGCTCCGTTTCCTGCGTCTCCTCAGCAGGCCAGGCATGCTCAGTGCCACGGGCAGCTCTGGCACAGGGGATGCCACTCTCTCTAAACCAGTTTGGAGGTGCCCTCGGGGAGCAGCTCTGCAGCCAGCCAGGCCACTCAGGCCTCCAGCCAAGGAGTTTAATGGCTTCGGGGGTCAATATATGCCATCAACCCTTCCTGACGCTGCAAAACTACTGCGCTGAGCTCTGCTTCCTGCAACCAGCACAGCGAGTCCCACTCCCTGCTCACTGTATGCAGGAGCTGGCAGCACCTGACTGCGATCTTGGAGGGGGCTGTGGGGAGAGGGGCTGCCGAGCCTCAAGGCACAAGCCTCAAATTTCTGTCCCGAGCCTCTAATCAAGGCCGTGCTCCTAGACAGAGGGCAGGAGTGGGGAGCTGCTGCACTGGCTGCATTGCAGCCACCCGTTTGAAGGTCACCTACAAGAAGGAAGCAGCGGCTGCAGTCTGGGGAGGATTGGCCCCCAGGCCCTGCTCAGCACCATCGCGGCAGGAGGCAGCTTCCTGCCAGGACCGCTTCCCAGGCACGCTGGCACGGCCTGACTGCAGCCACAGCCCGGCCCTGCCGGCTCCTCCCCGCCCCAGGAGGCACAAGGCACACTCGAGGCTAAGGGGCAAGCAAAGGCAGACCCTGCTGGCAGGGAGGGCGAGGGCCGGGGCAGGATCCAGCCCTGCCCTTGCAGACACCGCAGGTGTGAGCTGCAGGTACAAGGTACAGGAACAAATCAGCCCCTGGGCCAGGAGGAGCTGCTGGGCCTGCATTTCCTTCTGCTGACAGCAGCATTGCCACAGGTACCGGCCATTTCCCTCCCGGCACGTGCAAAGCCTGAATGATGTCCCCACACCACAATGGGTGGCTCAGCACCCGGGTTCCTTGGAGCCCAGTGCAAATGGGGCAGACGAGGTCTGGAGAAGAAGATGGGAGCCTGTGAGGCTGACAGTGAAACACCACAGCATCTCTCCCGCCTTCTCCTGCCGGACCAAGGCAATCAGCAGGAACTGGGATGCGCAGATCCAGCATCTCTGGTCAACTGTCCCTACTCCTCCCACCCCAAGGACTCTGTGGGACCACAGAGATGGGTCCTGATGGCTGTGGCACCTCTTGACATCAGCTGGATCATCCCCAGCTGTTTGACCCCAGCAACCAGGAGAGCATTCCAGCTACACCACCATCATTTCCCGGTGTCCTTGGCCCTTCCCCAGATCCCACCTCCCTCCCACCAGCAGCACAGACACAGAGATCCCAAAGAAAGACATAGAGACCTCAAAGAAACAGCACAACTGGCTTATTCATGTTATTATCAAGAGACAAAAGGGGAGTTTTGATCCGTGTCCTGCTGCATCCCAGAAACATTGAATCTCCTCTGTGCTCTAATGGCTGAAAGAGGTGAGATCTGGGGCAGGTTTACTTCAAGGGTCTTAGAGAATCCTGCAGCCTGGCTGCTCCACCAGCAGGGTGTCACCAGCACTGACAAAGGAAAACCTCGCTCTGCTCCAAGTCCGGGACAGGAGGGTACCCAGCCCCAGTCCTGCGGGCCTGCAGTGGCAGAAAAGGTGGGTGGTCTGCAGGGAGAGCAGTTCAGCCCTTGCACACTCAGCTCAGCATCAGAGCCACCTTCCTGCACGGCGCTGCAACCTGATGGCTTTGTTTTGCAGCCTCCTTGCTCCCAGCCCTGCTCCTTTGTCCTCCCCACTCACCTCCAGCACCACATCCTCCCATCAATCTGCCCAGCTCTCATCACCTGCACTGAGTGGGATGTTGGCTCGCTCATCCAAGGAAGGGGTGCAAGAGGGTTGGACCTCTCCCCCCTCCCTGGTTCCTCACCATGACGGCTCCAGCCCCACTGCAATGCTGCATACCCCAGTCCCCTCCCCGCTGCGGTCCCCTGCCCAAGCACCAGCCAGCCCAGGACCTCACTGCTGGAAGGGACCTGAGGGATTAGGAGAGCCCAGGAGAAACGACTCCACAGCCGCCATGCCGCGGGGCACCCACCCCATCTCCAGGATGATGTCAAAAGGCATCATCTCGAGAGAAATGCAGGATGGAGACGGCAAGAGTCTAGCCAGGAGGAAATCTCCACCCACCCCCATGGTCGGCATTAACTCGGTTCCCGGGTCAGTGTCCTGGCACAGACACTCTATTTTGGCACAGCCCTCCCTGCCCCTGTGCAGCCCCCCCAGCAGCAACCGCAGCAGGGGCTGCCGTCACTCCTGCAGCTCGCCCATCCTTCAGAGCCAAAGCCTGGCCTCGACCCTCGGCCTCTCGAGAGAATGGCGAAAAAATCCCCTCCGGCTGCTCCCAGGGCGAGCAGGATGGAGGGGCAGGGGGAGCTGGGAGGTGTCGCGGTGCACACACACGCGTGCACACGCACACAGCCCTGCACACACGCGTGCATACGCACACAGCCCCACACCCACCCGCTCTCCCTCCATCACTGCCGCTGCACCAGCAGCATCTTTTGTGCTCCCGCTCCGACCAGGCAGGGCGCGGGCAGTGCCCTCCGAGCCCCGGCACAGTCCCCGCAGCCGCCAGCCCCCGCCTGCCCGTGCCGGCGGGGCCACAGGGGACAGAGCGGGGAGAGGCACGGCGTGTCCGGCCGGGCGGGACGGGCTGCGTGGCCGGGCTCCCCGGGGTCCGATCCGCTCCCACACCACGGGCCAGGCAGATGCGACTGCCCCGCATTGGGTGAGCGGGGCCGGCCGGTCCCGTCCCCTGCGTGACGGCGGCTCCGGCCGCGACAGGGTCCCGGGCCGGGCAGGGTTCCGCGTTGCCCCTCCGCGGGATTCGGATCCCCTCTTTCCGCGGGGACTCCCTCCTCCCGAGGGGCAGCCAGCGGCAGAGCCCCGCCGGCGCGCACCGGCCCGGGCATGGCGCTCACAAAGACGAGGCTGACACAGAGGGTGTCCCCCGTTCCCGCGGGGCTCGGCCTCGCCCACGCCCCCCGAGCTCCCGCAGCCCCCCGAGCCCCGGCGGGCTCCGAGGCCGCCAGCAGCTCCTCTGAGAGGTGCGGGTCTGCAGGCGCATTGTTCCCAGCACAAAGGACACCGAGATACCGCATCGTTTCCCACCACGCAGCGGGGGGGGGCGCGCGCAGGGAGCCCCCACAATCCCCGATATCCTGGTGACACTTCGGACGGCCAAACCCACCCGCGCAGCAGCCGGGACCTGCCCAGGCT
>WAAG01008217.1:37870-54203 GCA_013390105.1 Tichodroma muraria | reverse complement strand
GCGGGGCCGGGCCAGGTGCGGGGCGGGGCCGATCCGGGACACGCCCCCGGGGCCGGCCCGCGAGCACGCGGCGGAGAGCGCGGGATCCCGCTCGGGGCCGGGAGGCGCGCACACGCACGGACGGACACACGGACACACGGGTACACGGGCAGGGACACAGGGACAGGCACACACGGACACACGGGTACGCGAACACACGGACAGGGACACACGGGGACACGGACACATGGACGGGAACAGGGACTCGGGCACGGACACACGGGTACACAGACAGGGACACATGGACACACACACATGGATAGGGACACGGACACTGGGATAGGGAGACAGGGACAGGGACACACAGACACATGGACATGGACATATGAGCACGGACGCATGGACACACACACAGGGACACACAGGGACATGGATACATGGACACACAGACAGGGACACATGGACACACGGGGATACGGGGGACAGGGACAGGGACACACGGACATGGGGACAGGGACACGGGCACAGACACATGGGCACTAACAGGGTCACAAAGACACATGGACAAGGGCACACAGGCACACGGACAGGGACACACAGGCACACGGGCACACAGACGGGGGCGCATGGACACACGGGGACACAGACACACGAACACACGGGTAGGGACAGGGACACACGACACGGATACACGGACAGGGACACACGGACGGGGACACAGACACTGACACACGGCTACACAGACGGACACATGGACAGGGACACACGGGTACACGGACAGGGACACAGAGACAGGGACACACGGACACATGGGTGACAGGGACACACGGATAGGGACACGGACACAGCTCGCACTCACGCCCGTTCACACCCGCATCGTCAGCCCCTGCTGCCCTCTGCCGGGTCAGCGGCCCCGCTGCCGCCCGCGTCGTTCTGGGCTTTACCGGGGTTGTGCCGGCGCTGCTCCGGGCGGTACCGAGGGCTGTTCTGGACTGCACCGCATGGCGTGTTTCCACATGGCTGGCATCACTCCGACACCTCCTTGGCTCCAATGGATCCCGTCCCCTCCGTGGCGTTGGGGGGTGACATCGCGGAGCAGCAGGATAAAAGCAGGGCAGGGCTGAGCTCCGGACAGAGCCACTGGGGCTGGGGTCTGGCAACCCTTCGGGCTGTCCAAGGCCGTGGTGAGAGTCTGTCCTAAGAGGACATGGCATGACAGGATGGTGTCCAGGTGCCAGTACAGCTCCCAGCACGCACATCTGTACTGCAGGGCAGGGGTCGGCACAGCAAGGTGGGCACTGCACTGCAGAGGGCAGTGCCCACAGAGCCGTGCCCACAGGGCCTTTGGCTCCATCCTAGGAGCTGGTCTTGGGAAGCCGGTGAGGGAGACACATCCAGAGGCCATCAGAGAGCAGGACTGGAGATAGGCAGGCACTGGGAAGCTGAAGGAATCCCTGTTGTGGCTTTCCTGGGTAGTATGCACGTTACTGGGGCTGACGGCAGCCGGACACAGACAGGCCCTGGCTCTGCACAGAAAGCATCTTCCAGCAGGTGTGGGGCCTACAGGGGACTCCCAGCTCTGCAGGTTGGTGTCGATGTCAGGCAAATAGCAATGGAGCAGGAGGGCAAACTGAGGCACTCGGAGGTTTCTTTTGAGGAGTCCAGGCTGTATCCTGGGAGAGGTATAGCCAGGACAAGCCAGCACTGGTGGCTAACAGCTGGTGGCAGATAGCTAGTGAGGCAGTGCTGCCCTCTGCTCTGCAGTCTGGGTACCTTCACCCCATCTGCTCTTGTTTGGTCCACCCAAGGCGCCAGGACCGTGGGCCATGCGCGCACAGGACTCCGCATCCTGCAGGAGCTCCTCAGTTCTGCTGGGATGGATAAGTCCCAGGACACTGTATGCTGGTACAAAATCATGGGCATGAGCAGGACATGGCCTGTCTGTCTTCCTGAAAGGGTGTGAGGAGCTGGTACTCCTCTTTCTTTGTCCCGTGTTTGCAAGGACACCTGGTGCATGGTGCAGTTCCCACCCTGAGCTGCTGGTTTTCCTGAGGCTGGACTCTTCCCCACTGAAGCTCCAGGCAGAGAGGGGCAGCGACTGTGCCGTGGTGTTGGTCTCTTCCTACTCCCATCCACATACCAGCTGTACCACAAATCACATCTGTCCCCAGTTCAGCTAGGATCAGCTTAAGAAAGACACACCACACACACCTCGGATGGAAAAAATCATCCCCTGTGCAGCCCCAGACCGCAGGAGAGGGTGCAGAGGCCTCACCACAGTGGTGCTGTCCCCACCATAGCATCACCCTTTATGTTTAGAGTCCCCAGTGACCACCCACATGTCTTGGCAAGTGATACATGCAGTCCTGCATCTCCCTAAACCCACCAGGAGACCACGACCACTCACCCCATAACATGTCCTTGACATCCCCTGGCAGAGCAGCCGCCAGAGCCGAACTGCCAACCCCTGTGCACCTCCACCAGCAGTGTGTGTGTGAGGGTGTGAGTGTGAAGGGGCGTAGGTCCTGCCCCAGGGCAAAGAAGCAAGAGGAAGGGATGCAGCAGTTTCCTCCACAGCATCCGTCTCTGCTGGCTGCATGTGGGGGAAGCTGCACTGCCATGGGCAGGCACCAGACTGGCTCTGGTGCTCAGGTTGCAGCTGGAACTCAGGCGGTTCTCTTGACTGAGTAATAAAAGCCATGCTGGGGAGCAGGCTGGCTCATTGATCTGCTCCTCCCCCGGGACCCATCCACTCTCTGCATTTTAATATATATTAGGTGATCAAGAGCCCCCCAGTTCCCAGTTAGGCTGGGCTGGGGGCCCTCGGGAGCCAGATCCCACTGAAGAGTTGGGCTGGAGATGGGGCTGCCCCAGTGCTCAGCACCCAGATCCCATGGGGGGCACTGTGAAGCCCCTGGGCAGCACAGAGAGGAACAACCTTGGCTGCTGCTCAGCACCAGCGCAGGCACTGCTGGCAGCACTGCAGGAACAGCTCCAGACGCTCCTGGCTCGTGCCCCACTGAGCTGTGGGATGGATGTCATGGAAGGAGACCTTCCCAGACACTGGGATGGATGCCTGACCCAAGAGCGCAGTGTGGAGTGGAAGGGGCAGAAATGGCATCACAGTGTCCAACTCTCCTCTTGGCCAGCCCCAGGGCTGCTGCCCTGGCCTGAACATGCTTTCATACCTCTGCCCCATCCCCAGCTGGGACAGAAAGCCAAGAAGGCCCCAGGCCCCATTTCACTGCCCAGCCCCTGGCACATCTCCCCACAGGCCAGACTTGGCTGCAGGCTGCAGCAGAGACATGAGGATGCAGGGTCCAGCTGCAGGAATATCAGGAGATCCCCAGAGCTTGGCAACCTCAAAATGACTGGACTGGATGCTGCCACGTGAATCACTGCCAGCTGTGGTTACATGTGGTCTCACATTTGCAACGCCCTGCACTGGCTGTGCAGGCAGGGCGGCAGAGGAAGGAGGGGAGGGGCACCCAGAGTCACACAGCAGGAGCACTTTAATGACCTGTGCAGCTCTTGCAAGACCCGGCTGGAACAGCATTGTCCTGTTCTGCACCAGCACCCCAGAGACCTGTCCCAAACGTAGTACCACAGCTGGCCAGAGTACTTCAGGATCACAGGAGGAAGCAGGAACTGTGTTGCTCTGCTCCAGCACCCCCTGTGACAGGACCCTGGGCTACTGCAGCGGGCAGCTCACAGGCGAGTGGCAGAGATGGTCTTTTGGGAGGGAGCTGCACCGAGCCCTGGGGATCTGCCTGGTGGCACAGCCGAGGTGTCCAGTGGGGCAGAGCCAGTTTTTGTGCCCTGCAGTGTTTCTCTTCCCTTTAGCAGCTCCACGGCTGCTTTCTCCACTTCATCCATCTCCAGCTGGCTGCTGGCCGCCATCTCGTCCCTGGTCACTGCTACGAACGATGGGTCACAGGCCAGAGCCCCGAGGCCTCCGGAGATCAGAGCCTGTGCAGAAGATGAGAACACAGCCTGGGTGCTCAGCCTGGGGAGCTGCCCTGGCCGCAGGCACCCACCCACCCCCTTCTCCTCCCTTCTTCCCTCTGTGCTGGCACATGCCTGCTGCTCGCCCTTGTGGCTAAGCTTCGCCCCCCAGTCTCCCATCATGGCATAAGCAAGGGTTTCCCTGGAATTTCCTGCCATCCCTGCTGTTACCTCTGCCAGGCTGTGCCTTTGCCTTACCTCCTGAATGAGGAAGGTGATGGCTGGGGTCGAGGATGTTCCTGGCTCACTGGTTTCTCTCTGCTGGAACCTTGAGCTGGATGCTGTTCCTGCCACAGTGTCATCCTCTGTGGGCATCTGGGTGAGAGTAGCACAGAGCTGCAACATGTGTTGGGACACTGCCCAGGGAAGACCCCTCCCATGGTAGTGTGGGGGCTGCAGGTTCTGTCCCCTGCCCTGTGCCTGAACAGGCAATGCCACCCTGCTGGAGCTCCTGGGTCCAGGGCACCCCCAAAATGGGACCAGCAGGGCCATGTGAACAGAGAGCTGGGAACCAGCCCTGGCCCCCTGCCCTGGCCCTGGGCATGAGGTGCTGTGGTCAGCAAAGGGCAGCAAAGGGAGCACAGGGGCAAATCTGATGCAGCCCTTCTGCCTACCCTGGCTCTGGAGGCAGATGGGGAGCCAGAGGAATGTGCTTCCAGCTGTTCCAGCTTTGAGGAGCTCCCCATGACTGCTACAGCAGTAGGGTGGGAGCCCAGCTCCATCTCCATGCTGACCCAAGAGAAAAGCTCCAGCAAGGCTGATTCACACAAGGAGCCCTGGAGAGTGGCTCCTTCCCAGCACAGCCTTTCCCAGGATGGGAGGGAGGTTCACCTGTGTCCCCACATTACATGTCCCCTCTGGACATGCATTGCCCCTTTTTACCTGCTGGGGGACGAGTGGCCCTGGTGATGAGGGACCCCCAGAGGTGGCCCCTTGCCTCCTGCCCAGCCTCTCCATGGGTATGGGGCGGTTGTGCTCTGCGGGAGGGAAAGGGAGGGACAGCAGATGGGTACAAGAGCAAGGACACCACTGCCAAACAGAGATGGGAACGGGCTCGCTAGACTGGGGGAAACAAAGGATTTAGGAGTTCAGCAGCACCCAAAGTCCCTGTTTAAGGAAACAAACATGGTCTTGTGGCCCTACTGTCCTGGGATGGCCAGTGCTCCCCCAGCCTGAGACACTGTCTCCATGTTTCATCACCTCAAGGGGCAGGAGGGAGAAGGGTCTCCTGGAGCTCTCCAGAGAGATCCTGCCGTGCTCAGTGCTCTCAGCAAACCTCCAACTTATTGGGGCCTGCATCTCCTCCTTCCACCCACCACCATCAGACCCTTCCCCCTGCCCTGGCCCCTGGACTGGTCCCAGTCCCCCAGAAGAACAACAGAGCCCAGACTCACCCCACGCTGGGTGCCTGCGTGCTGCTGGTACCGTCTTCCTCAGCACCTCATCCTCATACTGCACCCTGGCAAGGGCAGGCAGGTGGGTCAGCCTGACTGGGGACCACACACTGAGCCCAGCTCCACCTGGGGGTGCAGCCCCCCCACCTTCCCCAGCGCAGGGGGACACACCTGTAGGGACAACTGGAATGGACGAACAGGGTGGAAGAAGCCAAGAAGCAGGACTAAGTACATCCTCTTACACTGGTAATTTTTGTCCCTTCTACCTGTGCCCAGGCACGTGCTGGTGGCCCTAACCTGGGCCTTGGCCCTCAGAGATTGGTGGGGGAGGGAAGATTCCTGCAATCCCTGGAGCCCTGCTATCCACCTCCATCCTCATGGCAGTGAGATGAAGGAGTGATGGGACGGGAGCCCTGGGTAGGCCAGGTGCAGCCAGCTGCCAGGACAGCCCCGGGGCAGCCAGTGGCACGGCCAGCAGTGCCCCCCTTGCCTGCACACCGAGGCCGACCGCCCTTACCCCTCCAGCCAGCTGCTGCTGTTGGCGTTGTTGATGTTGGTGTTGCCTTCCTGGGGGAAGTCATCAAGGAACACGGGAGAGTCAAGGTCCTCACTGCCCACCTCAGTGAACTGCAGGGGCCTCTGGCTGGCCACCTGGGGCTGCAGTGGGCTGCTGGGCTCCATGAAGCTGTCCACCTGGCCAAACAAGCCACCTGTTCTCTGCAACCAACAGGGAGGGCATCAGGGGAAGCCTGGAGCTCCAGGCTGCTCTGGGGCCATTCCCAGGTCAAAACAGTGATTGCTCTGCTCAGGCCTCGCAGACGACACGGTCCCAAAAGCTCACTGCCCGGGGGGGAAACTGAGGCACTGAGTGTTGATGGCCATGCAGCAGCACTGGGATAAGCCAGCCCATGACGAATCCTGCCACCTCTGTGTGACAGCCTGAGGTGATGGCACCTCTGGACACAGAAGGAGGTGCAACTCTGCAACCCCACAGCTGCCCAGGCTGTCTCTGAGACTCTCAGGGAATGGGAAGTGAATCAGTTCCTGTGACACCAGAGCTGTCCTGCCTTAGCCTGGCAGAAGGTGTGAGTGGGAACCTCCAAACCAGTAAGTAAATATCCAGCACAGCCCTGCCAGCCACATGGGCTGGGTCCTTTCACAGAGGGGAAACTGATGCAGAGAGCAGTTTGCCCAAGATGACACAACCAGGATGTCCTGATGCTCATGGAAAGGAAAGAAGTGCTGATCATCCTCATGGCCTACACCCTGCAGACTGTCCCCCAGTGCTAGCAGCCAAGCTGACCCACCACCACCACTCTGAAATCAGGGCTGGCTGGGACCACCAAACTCTGCTGTGCCCTGAGGCCTGAACTTACCCTGTATATCCCTTCCTCCATGGCAGCCTCCACCATGGCTCTTTCCAGCTCCTCCTCTGCAGTCAAGTCCCCAGAAATGGCCCGATGGATTTCAGGAGCAGCTTCTTCTTCAATGCTCCTCAGCCCAGCCTGGAGGGGACAGGAAGGCAGGGCTGCTGTGGCCGTGCCCCACCACCCCTCACCTTGGTCTTTGGAGAGGGAACCATGATGAGGCATGCTCCCCCTGACAGGTGTCCTGCCAAGGACAGGCCATGGGTCACACCCTGCAGCTGGCTGGCTCTGTGCTTGGTGACACTGCTCCTGAGCTCCTGCTGTCCCACAGCTGTCCCACAGTTTCTGGGCTCATGCTGTCCCACAAAAGGGAATGCCAGGGGCAGCCTGATGGAGGGTCGGGCTGGTGACAGCAAGGGCAGGCTGGGCCTCTGTCCCTGATCCGGGACCTGGCTCCTTTCCTTGCTTTGCACCTTTGGGGCCTGATCTTTTACCTCTACAGGTGATTTCCTCCCTATAAAGTCAGGAGAGGCTAGGGACATCTCAGCCTTCTGGCCAGGCACAGAAATCCTCTGCCAGCACCCCTTGGGCCTGCTGTGCAGGCTTCTCTGACTGCAGTGGTCCCACACAAAGTCAGCCACGTTGACACCTCCCCCTCCTCCACCTGATGCTCTGTAGGGCTGAGAGAACACAGAGAACACCAGGCACATGGAGCTACCCTGACAGTGCCAAGGAGAGAAGAGGGAGAAGGCCCTGGGACTGGAACAGAGCAGGTGGGTAAGGGCTTGGATGAGCAGCATTTGGCACAGACAGTGGTCTGTGGTGGGGGTTGGTGAGACACTAGATCCTGCCTACACTAGTGAGACACTGATCTAGTGAGACACTAGATCCCTCTCTACAACTGGAGTCAGTGGAGCAAAGAGTCAAACCCCTCCTTTGCTTTCTGAGTCACCTGCACCCTGGACACCAAGGTCAGTGCCGGGGGCTCACGGCCAGTTCGGTGCTGGTTTACCTGGGGCACCTCACTGCCAGAGGCCTGAGGCACAGGGGTCCCTGCAGCTCTCTGAGTCACCCTCGACTTCTTCAGGCTGGGGGAAGCCTCTTCTCTGACCTGCAGAACTCCCTGCCTGCCTCCAGGAAGAATTTCCACTCCAACACCACCCACACACAAACCTGGATCTCCACAGGGTTTTTCTTGGGCCGGTACCCGTAATATTCCTCCTGGCGCTTCATGAACTTCCTGAAATGTTCTTGGATCAGGAAAGTAGCATAGAATTTGCCCACTGTCACCTCATCATCTGGAGGGAGGAAACCAGCATGACGATTCTGCCTGTCACAAGATCCCAAGTGGCTGGAGCAGTGAGACCCTGACCAGGAGTCGCTCTGTCCCTCTGGGAAGTGCCACCTGGTGACATACCTCCAATAGGTGGGATGACCTGGTCCAAAAGCTTCATACTCGTTCGCTTCCAGATTTTTTTGATAATAGCTCTGAGCTCCTCATTGGCCTGTTCAAAATTACCTGTGAGGAAAGCAAGCAGGTCAGAGCAGTTCCCAGGGATGTGAACAGGAGTGAAGACAAAGCATGTGAACACCTGGCCAGTCTCCTGGAGGGTGTGACAGCTCCTCTCTGTCTCCCCACCCAACAAAAATGAGCTTAGTAAGAGCGAGGCTTTGATTTTAGCCAGAATACTTTACAGATCTGGACCTCCCCTTTGGTGCCCACACAGGGTTCACCATTCCTGAAATCCCAGTCTGTCTCCAAGAACTCCTGTGCTTCTCCCAGGCTGCCATGTTGCCACCCCAGTCAGAGGGAAGCCCCATGCCACACTGCTGGAAGACACTGATCCCAGGAGCCCCCCACTGCCTGGCCTTGGCTCCTGCCACAGCCTTGCCAGCCCAGCCTAGAGCTGCTCACAGCACAGGCACAGCCCACAGGCACAGAAACAAGCTGGTGGGACATCTTCCCACAGCAAAGCTCAGCAAACTATGCTGCTGGCAAGGAGGGGGTGAAAGCAGCTCCTCCCAGCACAGCTGAATTCAAAGGATGGGAGCTGGACGAGCCCCATTCCTAAGCTGTTCAGGGTGGCACTGGTGGCACTGGTTCTCTCCTCAGGGCTGCAACAACACGTGGGCCATCAGCTTAAAGCATCCTCCAGGCTCGGGCTGAGCAGTGCCGTGCAGGCACCCAGGGGCTCCGGTCCAAAGAGATGGGTACTAAGAACAGAGCTGAGGGTTTGTCCACAGGGCCTGATCCCACAGACAGAGAGCCCTGAGATCCCTGGCCAGTGGGGGAATGGTGCGTAACCCACACCCAGTACCACAAGGAAGGTCCCCTGTCAGGCTGTAGAGGCAGACAAGGTCACTGCTCACCCTCTGTCTTGATCTTGAGGGCCGTCCTCACGAGCGCGAAGAGGGTGGCGTTGAAGGTGACGGTGCCGTCGCTGTTCAGGGGCATGTTCATGCACACCAGGCGCTGCACAGCGAACGACACCTGTGAGCCCAGCTGACAGAGCAGGCTGGCAGCCCCCAGACTCAGTGCCTGTCCTGGCCAGAGGCTCTGCTCAGGGCACGGAGCCCTCCCAGCCCTACCTGGCCTGCCCAGGCTCAGGGGCTCTGCATCGCTCCTGGTACCACAGCTGCCAGAGGCAGTGACATCCCTGGCCCCAGCCAGCTGAACCAGAGCACGTGATGGGTACAGCTAGGGGAAATAACCTACAGGGGCATGGGTGCCATGGGAGAAAATCATGGAATCACAGAATTGTTTAGGCCAGAAAACATCTGTAAGATCACCAGGTCTAACCGTTCCCCCAGCACTGCCAAGGCCACCAGGAAAACCACGTGCACAAGCACCACATCCACACGGCTTTTAAATCCCTCCAGGGTGGTAACCCCTGGACAGCCTGTCTCAGGGCCTAATCAATCTTTTGGTGAAAATATTTTCCCTAACATCCATCTTAAACCTCTCGTGGTGCAATTTGAGACTGTTTCCTCCTGTACTGTCACTTGCTACTCGAGAGAAGAGACCAATCCCACCTGGTCTCAACCTCCTGTCAGGGAGTCGTAGAGAGCAAGAAGGTCTCTGAGCCTCCCCTTCTCCAGGCTGAATCCCCCCAGCTGCTTTCAGAGAGATGGGAGTCATTTTGCATTGCACTCCCCACTCCATGAAACAAACATGTTCCAGGCTGCTGTGAGGAATCTGGGGATCAAATCTCCTGATGCATTTGCCCAAAACCCAGGAGGGATTGATTACACCAGTGCCTGAGCTCCTGCCCATGCATGTTACACGTGAGCCTCACACAGGCCCTGGATTTGTTCAGAATGAGCTAAGCCAGGAAAAGTGTATTTCTGCTAAGAAAGTTGGGGGTTCCTTCTCCCTAAGCACCATCAGCTCTTGGAAACAAGTTCTACAGCTCAGCTGACATGGGAACGTGATCAGGCCCTGCACTGCCCTCCTGCACCAGCTGCAGTGTGGCCTGAAGTCCCCTGCAACGAGGGCTCTGGGCAGAGCCAGCCCATCAGTGCCACACCTTTGAAGTGGGAGCTGAGCACAGGTAAGTCCTGATCTTCAGGAGCCTGAACCACATCAGCTCTGTGCAGGTCAGTAGCACCTCTCCTTGCCCCCTGAAAAAAGCCCTTCATTAAACAGGAGAGGTCAGAGCAGAGTATGAGCCATGGCACTGGAAGCTGGCTGGACTGTCACTCCCAGCCTGCCAGGATGACACAGTGACAGCTTGGGGAAGGTGTCCCTGTGCTCACACACCTTGTCACCCCCTTGGCTCCTACCTTACAAGCTACACGGTGTGGGCAGAACTTCCCAAAGCCCAGGGGAGGGTTGATACGCCTCAGTAGAGTCACCACATCCAAGTGTTTGATTCTCCCCCTGCAGAGGAAACACACGAGCTCAGCGGTGAGGCAGCAGACCTGCTTGACAGTGACTTGGGGAGGTGCTCTGGGGGCTGATGCCTGTGATCTGCCCCATGCTTCTGTGCTGGGCAGCATCCCTACTCTTCCCTCTGCTCCTCTTGGGGAAAGCAGCTGCTCCCTGCAGCACTGGGGAGCAGGTAAAGGTGTGCAGTGGCATGAGAAGAGTTGGCAGCCTCACCACAGCTGGACGAAGAAGTCTTATGTTCCCAAATATCCTGATGGCTTTTGTCAGACCTGGATCAACTCTGGCAAGTCCACATCCACCTCTGAGATGCTGGAACCTGGCTGGTAGGCAGTGCCACAGCTCTCCCTGCCATGCATGTCTCCCCCTCCATGAACACCCTCTCCACACCGCCCACCCACCGACACTCACTTGGCCTCGGGGTCATACTCAGCCCAGATCCGCTTGAACTCGTCCAGGTGATGGGGCCCGAGGATGGACCAGTCCCGTGTCAGGTAGTCAAAGTTGTCCATGATGACAGCCACGAAGAGGTTAATGATCTGAGGGCAGAGGAACGGATGAGAGACCGGCACTACAAAAACATGGGCAGGTGTGTTCTGGAGCAGAAGGGGCTTGGGATCTCCTGGAATCACAGGATGCTGAGTGGGGGTCTTCCCAGGAGCAGGAACCTCCTGCTCAGGCAGGTCATATGAAAGGACAAGCACATCAGCATCCTGTCCCTCTCCACCCTTGCCAAGGCCAACACAAACACATCTGGAAGGCAGCACACGGAGGCTGTGGGAAGAAACTAGAAGGGCATCCTGGGTCCCCCACCAGTTTACAGCATGGCTGGCTAGGTGGGCTGGGGACGATGTCCCCAGGAGGAGGTGCCGTGGGCTCACGACTGCCACGTGGGCTCACCGTGGCTGCCCAGGCAGGACAAGGGTGCCAAAGGGGCCCCGTGGGAGCCAGCATACCAGGAAGGCACAGAGCATGTAGAAGCTGATGAAATAGAAGTAGGCAAAGCCGGTGCCACAGGTGTACTCCTCGCCCTCGGCATAGTCCGACTCTGGGTCACAGCGCCGGCCGTAGCTGCAGTCCAGCAGGATCTCCTGCCAGGCCTCGCCCGTGGCACACCTGGGGAGAGGGGACACTTGCTGGTCCCTGCCTGTCCTGGGCAGGAGCTGGGCATTCAGGGAGGGCTGAGACCAGTCCAGCGCGCAGGGCAACGGGAAGCTGCTGGGGAAGGAGCAGCCAGGATTCTGGGCTTGCTGCTATAAGGCCACTGAAAGCTTCAAAAAGTGTCTGGAGTCAAGGAAAGCTTTGGGCTGAGCTCCTGCTTCCCATGAGTTTCCTCACAATTCACAAATTAAAATCCAGTCTGGTAAGGAAATATTCAGAATAGCAACCCCAAAATGCCCTCCCTCTTTGGCAGCCCAGCCACACCAAGTAAACCCGCAGCCTCTCCTGAAATGCTCCCAGTGCTGCAGGAGATCTTTCTGTAGGACAAAAAAGAAATCAGCTACTGAAATGTTGGTCCTCCCTCACTCCAAGCTGGGCATTCCCACAGAGTCAGAGCCTGGCTCCCTTCTGCAGCTGCTTACCTGACAGGACAAGACTGACCTGAAGAGCAGCAGCACAGCCTGTGGAAAGGTCTGGAAGTTGTTATTTCGGTTGATCTGGGTCCCATCCACCATGGCAATCTTCCCAAACATCTGTAAATCACAGTGGGAGGTCTCCAGTGTGCCATCCTTTCTTTGGCACCAACCACTCTCCAGAGTACCTGTGGTGCCTGAGCTCCACTTCCTCTTGTTTATTTGGCTTTGGGCATCCCCAAAAGAGATTGAATTGGGGTGTGGGTGCTCTGGGGCTTAGAAGCTACTTGGACATTCCTGACAGTGCTGAAAACACCCCTGACTACAACTGCACTTCATCTGGGCCAAGGAGACAAGGTCTCCTGAACCAGCCTAAGCCTGGTGCCTGTGTGTCTAAGTTGTGCCATTGACTCCCAAAGTGCTTTTTGCCATGTGCCTCACTGCCCTGGCTGAAGCCCAGGGACAGGAGGCTGCTAGGGTGGCAAACATCCTTGCAGACCAGGGTAAACAGGTCCCATCATGTGCAAAGTCCCAGAGAGGGCCTAACAGAGGAATCAGTCCCTCCCTGTCCCACCTCCCCAGGTGCCATCAGGCTCAGGGCATCTGATGAAGACCAATTCCCACCCCCCTGCCCCTGTGCCCCTCACCTGCATCCCAATCACAGCATAGATGAAGAAAAGCATCACAATCAGCAGGGCCACGTATGGCAGAGCCTATGACAAAAGGACCACGGCTTGTGTGAGACACAACCCAGGGACAGCGCTCCTCGGCTCTGGAGGTGCTGCAGGAGACGTATCTGTCCCTGTGTGGGGAGAGGAAACAGCTTAGCTGCTCCTCTCACCACCCTCCTGCTGGCCCCTCCTGTGGCTCTCACACATGGCAGGCTGATGTCAGCCCCACGGGAGCACGGTGGCTGGGACAGAGGCTCGGCACACGCCAGGGCTGAGTCAGGGCAGGGCAGGGCTGTGAGCTGGTGCTGCAGCATGCCCTGAGGCACCCACCTGGTGCAGATCCCAGCCAACCGGGCCCAGGACAAACGGGCCCAGACAGGTACTGCCAGCACCTGGCCCAGCTCTGACACCCAGTGCTGTCAGCCACGAAGTCCCACACACCCCCCCACCCCCGTGGGCAATGTTCTACACACCACAAGCCCCCGTCCCAACCTGAGGTCAGCAGCCTGCCAGCACTGGAGCTTTCTGCTCTGCCGGTGAGGGCAGGCTGCTCAAGCTACCAGCATGAGGATCAGCCCTGGATCAGCCGGAAGATGAGCCCTGGGCATGTGTGTGTTTGGGAGGGGAGCACCGCTCCTGACAGACCTGAAAGGACTTGATGAAGGTCCACAGGAGGGTCCTGACACCCTCACCCCGGCTCAGCAGCTTCACCAGACGCATCACCCGGAACAGCCGGAAGAAAGTGATGGAGACGCGGGAGTTGTCATCAGAGTCCTGCAGGCAGAGCACAACAGCTGGAGGACAGAGAGTGCTGAAGCCTCCAGGCTTTCAAGGCAGGGGGGTCCAGGTCCTGGGCTGAGGAAGGGTAACGGGATCCCACCCCCAGGCACCAGTCACGGTGCTCTTGCCTGCACACAGGATCAGACTGCAAAGGTGTGCTGGCACTTTTCCCCCTGGCACTTCTCCCCGCAGCCTTCCCAGGGATCCCATCTCCCCAGGCCCCCATGCTCACACTTTTGACACTGGGATAATGCAGGAAGGGAGGCATGCTGCCACACGGGCTCAGAGAGCTCTGAGGGTCACAGGGCCACCACAGACAGGCTTAGTCCCACCAGGGTCCTGCCCAGCACGTCCTGTATTTGCAGGGTGAGGTGTAGGGTGGGCACCAGGCACAGGAAGGGCTAATGACAGCTGTTTAAGCAGAGAAGGGCTGTTTTGAGAATGTTATAGCAGGACTTTAACCAGAGAAGGGACTGAAGAGAGGTGTCTCTGTGGGGTGCTGCCCAGTGTCACCTGGCCGTGCAGTGATGCCTACTCTCCGTGGGCATCCCCCCTGAAGGGGTGAACAGCCAGGGATTCAGGGCAGAGTGGGCAGGCAGGAGGTGAGGCAAGAGGCATGGCTCCTGGCCTGAAAGGACCAGCTTTTGTCTGGAAGCACTAACAGTGGTGGTTGGAGACACTTGGTTGGTGGGGCTTGGTCACCTGTGCCCTTGACAGCCCCAGCATGGCACAGCCTCAGCCAAAGTGTCTGCCACCAAGAGCCATGAACAGACCCTCCCGGCACTGCCTACCTGGACTCCATCACTGCTTGGAATGCTTTTCCCATTGCCCCCCTAGCCTACCAGAGCTTTACTGCTGCCACTGGATCCTGCTCACTCCCATCACCCAGGCCACTCACTCCCAGCTATTTCAGGGCAACAAAATCCAGCCGTAAATCCCCCTCCCCGCAGCTCTGCTTTCCTCAGTATCACACTTCTGAGTTCCCAGGGCTGCAGTGAAAAACTCCATCTCCTCTCCCACCTCTTTCTTTTGCCTTTCACTCTCCTGGTGCCTCAAGCCCATCCAGTGAGTGCAGTGGTGAGGAACATCCCACAGCCCCAGTGCACCCCCTCCCCACCACTGGGATCTGGGCAGAGCCCTGTGGAGAGCAGCTTGCACTCTGCCGTTCCCACACCAGGGCCCTGGGAAGAGGCTCTGGCACGTGGTACCCTGCAGTCAGATTCCTCCACATTTTCAGACCAACCCAGGACACTCCATTGCCACTGCACCCCCTTGGTGGTCTCTGGCCACCACTGCAGGGCTTGGCCCACTCAGTCCCCAGGACACTGGGCTGCACGCAGGGGTGGAAGGCACAGGGCAGGGGCTGCCCCTCTAGCCATTTCTCTGGCTGTCAGAGGCTGCATCCCTTCAGGCCTGAGGCAGCCAAGGTGATGGGCAGAAGGACCAAGGCCAGCTTTCCTGCCCTACAGCTGGAAAGGTCCTCTGATATGGCAGTTCCAGGGGACAGGATGGTGAAGGGCAGGGCTGGGCTTTCAGATAGGCCCAGGAGGGCTGTGGAACAGCCTTGCAACTCTCAGGGTGGGAAGGGGTGTCTGTGTGTGTGGTGTGTCACCCCAAATCCCTCCCAGCGAGGGCAGAGTTACACCCCAGAGAGAACAGCTGGGTCTGGAGTGCCTCAGTGACATGCAGGGCACGTGCAAACGCTGGCCACAGGCAGAGAGGGAGCGGGATGCAGGCAGGCACATGCAGCTGGTATTTACAGTGCCATCACAGCCTCCGCCCAGGCAGTACAATCCGCCACTGGGTGCGAGAATAGTCTGTCAAGAGAACAAGAGAGACAGCGGCAGTGAGGCAGGAAGGACAAGGAGGGAGGCGTGGTGACATAGGAAGGTAACACAGACACGGAAGAAAGAGTATGATGGAAACTGGGGAGGAGGGGAGGGGCATAGGGAAGGGCAGACAGAGCCCCACCGTCCCCTAGGCTCAGGGACGAGGTGACGTGACTGTTGATAGGCAGAGGCAGCCCCTGGGTGAGCAAGGAACCACACAGACCACGAGGGACTCACCCACCGCTGTGCCCTGCTGCACTCCACCTGCCGTGACACCCTCAAAGGGGCAGGGCTGTGCCCAGGAAAGCTGGGCCAAGCCTTAGTGATGCTGCTGCTCCCCATGCTCAGGCCCAGGGATCTGGAGGCGAGCTGAGCTCCTCGGCCAACACACGACTCCTGTGCAGCAAGCTGGGCTGCTCCCAGCATGGCAGCTCGGACACCAAGGCAAAACTGGTGCAGGTCGGCTTGGAGTGAGCACGGAGCCCGGCAGCCCCAGGGGAGGGCAGCGGGCAAACCCCCTGAGGCTCCTCAAAGCCAGCCAGAGACGCTGTCGTGTCTGCAGAGAGCCTGCGATGCCTTGGTGAGATGGCCCAGCCCAGCCCCCTGCACAGCCCAGGCTCGATCCTGCGGTCCTAGCCAGCAGCTGTGGGGGTGGGGAGGCTGCAGGGGTCGGGCCTCGCCAAGGGGCTGAGCTTCCAGTGACAGGAGCAACACAGCAGCAGGAGCACCCCAGCCTCCTGTACTTCAGAGCCCGGGGTAGCACTGCCAGTGGGGCCCGCATCCCTGCCTCCCTCAGACCTCTCATTATCCCCGGGGATCAGACAGGGACTGGAGAGCCTTGGGGAGAG
>WAAG01008217.1:0-37708 GCA_013390105.1 Tichodroma muraria | reverse complement strand
GAGGAGAGGAGAGGAGAGGAGAGGAGAGGAGAGGAGAGGAGAGGAGGAGTTGTGTGCCAGGGTGCCAGCCCCACACTGCAGCCCCCCAGGGGAGCTGTGATGGGTGAAATGGCTGCAAACAGCTCCTGGGGACAAGAGATGACAGACCCACCTTGCACTGATCTCTTAGCAGGAAGGAGATTTATCAGAAGGGAAGGTGAGGATGCCCCCACTCCCTCCCCCCTCTCCATGCCTCCTAATCCTAATCCCAGCCCCCTGCACATCACCAGATGGCTGGGAAACACTTGGCAGTGCTGGGAGAGGTGTGGGCTGGACGGAAATGACAGCACACCGGGAAAGGTAAAACAGCCCTGAGGGGACAGAGATGAGCATTGCCAGAGCAGGGCTGCCTCTGACAGAGGTCCCTGAAGATCTTGGGAGGCTGGGGAAGGACACCAGTGCTCTTAGTGCTCCTGCACACAGACACGGGGAAAAGCACCTAGGAAGCTCAGGCCACATAGAACATTCCCAAAATTCTGCCTGGCCTTGTGCACAGCCCTGCTGCTGTCAGCAGTGCTGCAGCATACAGAGCTGTACCTGGCTCAGTCCCTGCCAGCCCAGTCAGGGCACCAGACTCCTCCTCGTGCCTGAGATGTGTCCTGGGCATCCCCACAGACCCTCAGCAAGGACAGCAGGATTGTGCTATGTATGCCAAGTGGTTCTCCTGCTCCAGAGGGACTGAAAACCACTGCCCAGTCCAGGGCCTTGAGCACCCTTTGAACTCTCCAGTTCTGAGTGACAGCAGGCTGGGGAAGGATACCTGACAGGCAGTGGGAAATGGAGCCACAGGTGCAGAGAGCTGGTGGGCAAGGACGAGGAGGAGCTGGTGACAGATGAAAGCTGTTGGCACTAGCATGAAATCTCAGAGCTCATGAAGGCTGAGAAGCCCAGAGGCCAGAGGGTGGCTGTACTGATGGGCAGGGCTGTGCAGAGAGGGACACGGGGCTCTCGTAGGAGAGGAAGGTTTTTGCTCATCCCAGCTCTGTGAGGCCTGGAATACCCTACAGAGAAGAAGGTGACTGCTCTCAAGGGTCTCTGAAGACCTCACCTCCCTGCACAGAGAACATCTGAAGGTGACCCTGTGCAGGGGTGGCAGAGGCAGCAGCAGTGCCCTGCAGTGCACTGGAGCTGGCAAACCCTTCCCCTTTGAGGAGACACTGCCAAGTCACTGGAGAGGGTTAATCTGTCGTCTCCTCCATTCCACAGCTGCTTCTGGAGCCACCACCAGAATAAGGAAGCACACACCTCCCTCAGCAGGGGGGCATTTTCAGGGCCAGACACAGGTGTGGATGTCCCAGAGCTAGGGAAGGCAGGGGCATGCTGGCTTCCTAGCACGGCTTTGAAAATGCTCCCAGCAGAGCACTCACCAAACAGGCACTGCCTGAGGCACCAGCCCCACGGCTTACACAGTGCAGAGCTCCTGCAGTGATGTCTGGAGTTCACACAGGCACACATACACCACCAGCGTGTGTATGTGTCTGGGGCACTGTGTAAAGGGACACACACAGAGCAAATGCCTTGAGATCTGATGTGTCTGTTCTGTGTTCCCCTGGGCCAGCAGAGTCCTGTGGGGACAGGGAGCTGTGGGAACCCTTTTACTCCCACCTGCACTGATCTGAGGCTGGGTGTGTGGATGCCTGTCCAGGCATGCACAAGGGGAGTGGGGCACACAGCCTGCTGCTTATGGGCTAGACCTGAGTGACTGTTTTCCACAGGACTCCAGTGCCCACAGATTCAGGAGACCAGAGGGGAGGGGGCTATGTGACATTCTGGGCAGTTGGGGATGTTTAAATTGTGCTTTAATGCTCCAAGGGCCACAGCTGTGCTCTCCATGCACTCATGCCATGTGCTGATCCTGGCTTGTCCCTCCTCAGAACCAAGCAGAGCAGGGAGAGAGGAGAGAACACCATCCCCCTGCAGAGCTGCAGAGCTGGACACCATGCCAACGCTCCTGCCTCGTCCCAGGGCAGGCGCTACAGTGCAGCCTTGGGTGGGGACAGTGCTGTGCCCACCCCGGACACTTACGTCAATCTCGCTGAGGATGACATCAATGATGCTGCCAATCACTATGAGGAAGTCAAAGACATTCCAGGGGTCTCCAAAGTAGCCCTGTCAGCAAAGAGCCAAAGAAGAGTGAACATGCAAGGGTGTAAGTCAAGGAGGAGACAGAGGCTGGAACCCAGAGGAAGGGGTGCCAGAAGGTTCTTCAGTGACTCAGACCCTCAGAAGAAGGGGTGGTGGTCAGAGCTTGCACCCTCTGCTCCGTTATTTGATCCTGACTTGCCGTGCAGTGAAATGAGGAGGAGGGATCAGGGTGGCTGGAGCTGACCCCACTATGGACGTGACACTGAAGATGGGAATAATGGCCAGCCGGATGGGTGGGATTTGGCTAGCAAGGGTAGCCCTGACAAGCAGTAGACCTTCCCGAAACTCCAAGGTCCTGCGCATGGGGATCCCTAAGGGTCTCACAAGGAGTCCTCTGGAGCTGCAGGGCTAGGGATGCTTGAACTCAAGAGATGCCCAATGCAGGATAAATGGACCCCCTGGCCTGCCCTGCTTTCCACGCTGATCATGCTCTTCTCTCACCTTGACTTTAAAGGCCATGAGCTTGAGGATCATCTCCAGGGTGAAGAGGATGGTGAAGGCTACATTGAGGATGTCTGAGATGTGGTTCATTTCTGCAGACTGGTTATAATGCTGAGGACAAGGCAGAATTAGAGATAATTAGAGCTAATCAGAGCCATCAGCTGACAGCAGACCTGGCCTCCCTTGTGAGCTCAGAGGTGTGTGCTGGATGCAGAACCCTCTCCCACAGTGAGGCCTATGGCTCAGCAAAAAGGAAATTTCCCCCGTGCAGCCCCTCTCTGGGCTCCCCATATCCCACCAGTCCCATCTTGCCCCATCATACCATAAGCAAATACCCCTATGCAGAGGCTCTCTTGGGGATCGCAGGGCTGAGCCAGCCTGTGCCCTCCACAGACACCCCTCCACCACCCCTGCGCCCCTACCTGCATGCCCAGGCAGATGGTGTTCAGCAGGATCAGGAAGAACATGAGGTACTCGAAGTACGAGGAGGTGACCATGTACCAGATCTGGTACTGGTAGTGGTTCTTGGGGATGTAGCGGCGCAGCGGGCGAGCCTTCAGCGCGTACTGCACGCACTGGCGCTGGGGAGGGAGGGAGGGAGGGAGGGCAGGTGTGATCCCACTGCAGGGCACACACTCAGCACCACCAGCAGCATTGCACATCCCCACAGACCCAAGCTGGAGCACTCTTCTCCCCCAGCCCAGCCCCGTGGGCCAGGTACAGCAGCGGGTCGTGACACCGCTGTGCTTCCTGCAAAAACACCCCAGAGCACCCACATGGGACAAGCTCCCAAAGTCATCTTTTGCCTACAAAGATGGCCATGCTCCCCTTGGCCTGACCCCTCCAGCTCGTCCCAGCATGTTCCCGGGGTCTCTCAGGACCAGCTTAGAGCACCCTGAAGACACCACATGAACCAGGGGTGAAGGGGGCACTGAGATGGCTGCACAGGCCTGTCCCTCCCCAGCAGCCCAGGGCCATCTCTTCTGGGTTTCTGAGTGGTTCACATCACCCTGCCACCCCCAGCTCAAGGTGCCTGTGCTGCCTCAGTGCAGGAGCATGGCAGCACTCCAGGGCCAGCAGCTGCCCCGTCCAGTGTCCTCCCCAGCGTGTCCCACATCCTCTGCCAATGCCTCTGCTGCTTTCAGCCTTGCTGTCCCCAACCAGAATGACAGCATGACAGCATCACAGAAGGGCTGGCAGCAGAACATACCTCTGGAGATGGTCTAGTCACAGCTTCTTGCTCAAAGCAGGGCCAAATGGAGCATGCTGCCCAGGACAGCTGATTTTTGAATAGCTCCAAAGATGGAGGCTTCACAGCCTCTCTGGGCAACCTGTTCCTGTGCTTGGCCAGGAACCATCACCATAAAATAAGGGCTTTTTTAATGTTGAAGTGGAATGTCTTGTTTTCTTCCATTTGTGTCCATTGCATTTTTTCCTGTCACTGGACACAACTGAAAAGAGCCTGGCTCAGTCTCCTCTGTGCCTTCCCATCAGTGTTTATACCAATAGGTCAGATTCCTATGACCCTTCTCTTCTCAGCACCAGATTTGACTCCCAGACCTTCCTTAGGTGCTCCAGGCCCTGCATCATCTCACTGGCCCTTTGCTGGACACACTCCAGTGAGTGCACTCCAATACATCCATGTTGCCTTTGCACTGGGGAGCCCAGAACTGGGCCCAGTGCTCTGCTCCAGCTCACTCTGGGCACCCTACCAGTCCAGGGAGGCCCACTCCCTGTTTCTGGTCCCCTCTGCTCTTCCCTCAGGCTTGTTTTGTGCTAGGCATGGGTCCAGCTGGCCCTGCCCCAGCAGCAAACAGACCTGGGGCAGGTTCAACTCATCTGTGTCAGCAGTGTCACCACAAAGAAGGGCTGATCCAAATCAGCCAGCCCCAGCAGTGCCAGATCCAGGGCTGGTCCTCTTGTCCTGTTTCAGCAGTCCCATTACCTGATTCTTGTCCAGCTCACAGTTCTTGTACTCATTCTCCCCTTGCTCCTGGAAGGTGACGATGACAAAGCCCACAAAGATGTTCATCATGAAGAAGGCAATGAGGATGATGTAGATGATGAAGAACATTGCAATCTCCACCCGGTAGTTGTAGATAGGGCCTGCATCCTCAGCATTGGTATCAATGGCCATGTATAGCAGCCTACAGGAGAGAAATTGAGGCACCAGAAATCCTGATTGGGTGGGAATGTCTCCTCTTGAAGGTTACAGAGAGCTTTGAGGACATCCAACAATGGCAGGACAGGGCTGCTTGGGTACATGGCCACTGCCAGGGTGACTGGTCCTGCTTCCAGCCCAGATAGCTCTTCTTTCTTTACCCTGGCTAAGGCCCATGGCAGTGCCCTGCATCCAGCACAGACCCCCCCTCAGCAGAGACTCACTCTGGCCAGCCCTCGAAGGTGGAGACCGTGAAAAGCGACATCATGGCCGAGAAGACGTTGTTGAAGTGGAAGTCACTGTGCAGCCAGACACGCTCCTGGACCTCAATCTGCGTGGGGTCCGCGTCCACGTAGTTGATGAACTGACCCCTGCAGCAGAAGGGACACAGAGCTCGCTGGCAGGGCCCCCTCAGCCCAGGCTGCAGCACTGGCCTGGACCTCCTTGGTCCCTGGGAGGGGAGGACAGCCCTGTGCTTGTTCCTCATTTACCCCAGGGACAGGGAGAACACGATGACACCTCAGGTGTCACCTCAGGTCCACTTTCGGGATGCAACATTCCCATGCAGGAACACAAGCATTCCCCACCATATTCCCCCCAGCTCCCATCCCTGGCCACTGCCCCCCTGGGAGCTGCAGAGAGCTCTTACCTGCACTCCTTCTCCGTCAGCTTGGATGGGTCTGTGCACCTGTAGAACTTGCCCTGCATTCAACAGAGACCAGAAGTGGCCATGGTGTTGCTTTGACTTTAGAAGCCCTGGGGAGTTTTGACCTCTTCCCAGCCCTCAGTCATTTCCCCCCTCACCACCTCCATGGCCCTGGCCTCCCACCATCACTGGCCTCCCCACTGTGCCTGCCAACACAACCCAGCTCACAAGGCGTTTCCAGAGTCATGGCAGACCTTGGGTCAGTCCCAGGCTGAGATCAAGAAACACTGCCTGGTGATGGGAACAAACCTTCCACGGCCCTGAGCTGGGGCCTACCTAGCTCACCCCTATCTGGGAGTCAACTATTTGGAAAATAGGGAAGAAAGCAGTAACCAGAGAATTAACTAAAAGCTAAGGTATGCTGACAGGTCTGCTCAGTCTGCTGGGTGTCCTGAAAGCTCTTCCCTCGTCAGCTCGGAACTTAAGCTCAGTTATTAGAACAAAAGTGAGCTCAGCCAGGGCCAGCTCTGCCTTAGAGCAGCCAAAGCCCAGAGGGCAGGAGAATGTTGTGAGAAGGGAAGCCCTTCACAGTCAAAGCACAGAGGAAATCAGTCAGAAGTGCCTGCTGCCTTAGAAAGAGGAAACTGAGGCATGAAGGGAGGTGAGGCGGTCGCTCCTGTCCCGGGGCACACGAGCAGATGGTGGTAGGTCCCTCGGCTGAGCTCCAGCGGTGCTGGTGAATTCTCCCCGCAGTAAGCAACAGCCTGGCCGTCCCTCAGATGCCAAAAAGCGGGAGAGCAGCTGGCAGCTGGCCCAGGTAGGTCCTTTACCTACCTCTATTCCCGTGGTGTCACTGTCCCTCCAAAAGAAAATTCCGCGAGAGAAAATGTAGCCAGATGCCACACTCCTGTCCCGACTTCATCTACTTCTTTTGTCTTTAAGTACCCTTCGGGGGGCGGAGGGAGGGTGTGAAATTTATATTTCTCTAAGAAAGAAACCCAACCCCCAACAGCTCCTTTATAGGTGCTGTCTGGACCTGAGAGTGCCCCGGATGCTTCCTGCCCTCCTGTGACTGCAGGCTCTTCTGTGAGTCCTCTCACAGACCAGAGAGAGCACAGCCTGTGCTGGCCCCAGCACCGGCAGGCACCAGCCCCAAGGTGATGTCCAGGAGAGCCTGGCCAGGATGTGCTCGAGCAGAAGGTCCCTGCTGCCCACCCGAGACACTGCTCACCTTGAAGAGCTGAACCCCGATGCAGGCAAACATGAACTGCAGCAATGTCGTGACAACCACAATGTTACCAATAGTCTTGATGGCCACAAACACGCACTGGACCACGTGCTGCAGAGGTGAAAGACAGCGCAGATGTGAGCACAGCTGGGGCAAGCCCCTGCTCTGTGTCCCACACCCTCCCACTCCAGGAGGAGTGGGATCCTGCTGAGAGCAGAGGGATGGGGCAGAGCCCTTCCACAGATGGGTAGTGGGAACTGGGAACAGGGCACGATGCCTGCAACACACCCTGCTGGTGGGACTGCCATGGGAGGAGGTTCCCCCGTCCCAGCCTCTCACCTACCTTCAGCCCCTTTGCCCTGTTAATGGCTCGCAGAGGCCGCAGCACCCTCAGCACCCGCAGGATCTTCACCACAGAGATGGTACTGGACCTGGGGAGGAAGGCACAGCTGAGGTGGGGCCACTTCCCTGCCCAGGCCAGGCTGGCACCACCCCACCAAGAGGCCAAGGAGGGCAGGCTGGGGCCACAAGGGATGGCAGAGACACGCAGATGTCACCGGCCATCACCTCGCATAAGGCCAAGTGACTCTGGCAGCTGGAGAAAGCGGATCCAAACTGAATTTCTGCCCATAGACATTTGACACTCAAGGAGTGTCCTTTGACCCCCCTGACCAGTTTTCAGGCCTGCCTCCCAGTTGTCCATGTCCCCTAAACGTGACATAACAGACACATGGGCAGCCATTGGGCTGGCTGCTCCTTCTCCACCCACCATCCCCAGCTGCCCCACCAGCCTGAAGGGTCTAGTGCCCGCTCTGTGGCACATGGAGGTGCTTACTCAGTTCCCATGGAGATGAGGGAGACAGCGACCACCAGTAAGTCAAGGATATTGAAGGAGTTCCTGCAGAAGGAGCCTTTGTGCAGGAAAGCACCGTAGGTTGTCATCTGAGGAGCAGAAGGAGTTAGGAAAGAGGCTGGGCAGGTCTCGGGGCATAGTTCCTCCACAGGAGGAAGGGTGGATAAGGCACAAGGGACTTCTCACAGCTCCATGGCCTGGGAACCCTGTCCTGCTCAGACCTCTGCAGCCAAGCAGGAAGCTGACTTCAGCTGGAAATCCTCTGTGCAGCACTGGCTGGAGGCAAAACTCTCCCAGTCAGCCAGCAAATTAAAGAAGAGAATAGTGAAGATTCTTGGAGTGGAACAACGTGTTGCAGTGACTTTGGGCACAGATTTTCACTGCTTTCTCCTTCTCTCTTTTTCTTAATGGCATACCAGAATCAAAACATTGGTGCCATGGCTGACGTGTCCCCGTGTCACAGCACAGGTGACTTAGCTGCCTGACCTCACTGGAGAGGACACATGGCCTCTGGGACAGGTCACACACCCCTCAGAATGCATGAATGAACTCTCCAGGAGGATCAGCTGGAAGTCTCTCCTCACTGAGACCTTCAGGAGCATGAATGCCTGAAGAGTGTGTGTCCATGGCCACAACAGTCTAGACCTATGTGCTAGGCCATGCTCATGGAGGGACCATGGACTCACCTTCAAGACAATTTCAGCTGTGAAGACAGAGGTGAAACCGATGTCAAAGTATCCAAGAATCTGGGGACAGAGACACCAGTAAAGGATGAGACTTGGGTGACATGGGAAATGCTTCAGTGTGTTCAAACATCCTGGAGTTGTCCATTCTGTGCACTGGGGAGGCCATCTAGCTCAACAGAGTCTCTAAACCCAGTACTAAGAAGACTCCTGAACTTTCCCCAGCTTTGCTGATTTTCTCCAGTGCCCAACCTGCAGCTGGGACAAAGCTCTCCTTTTCCAGGTGAGTTCCACTGGTGGAATTCACAGGTGATTCACCTAAAGGTATCTGATCCCCAAAAACCCCAAGTGCACTGGGAAGCTCTCTCATGTGAGATCCTCCAGTCCCTGCCAGACCCACTGGTGCCTTGAAGGACAGGAGCTGTGGCTCCCAGAGCTGCATGCCAGCAGCATTCGAGGGCACTGCACACACCAGAGGTTCAGTTTGCTGCCTCACAGGATGTCTCTTTCCCCAATAAGCCACCACACTTTCAAACCAGGATAATCTTGTACACCCTGTCACGTGGATCTTTTCACCCAGAAGTAAACTGAGACACAAAGCAGTAAAACCTTGTCCCAGCTGCACCCTGAATGGGAAGCACATCCAGCCTCTCCTGCCATAGTGCACTGCCTTCCCAGAGGCAGGGTTGGAATCCCAGCCTAGGAAAAGCACCTGGAAAGTAAATCCCTGCTTACTGGGGAATTGGGAGTCTCCATGAGGTCTCCCCCACCCATCCCAAACCTCTACATCTCTGCAGGCACCTTGTTGCGGAAGGACTCGGCCCGGATGGGATCCTCAGCTGCCAGGGAAATGCTGCTGAGCAGGATGAAGAGCAGGATGAAGTTGGTGAACCAGGTGGCATTAACAGTTCTGTGGCACAGGACCCGAAACCTGCCAGGGACAGAAATGCCATGGGATGATGCAAGAGGGGCATCAGAGAGGGTCATGGCAGCCTGGCAGAGGGTTATGGTTAAACCCTGAGGACAGGAAGGCCCCAGGCCTGGCAGGATGTCTGTACCAGTCCTTCCACACAGAAGGCTTCTCCCCATGAGCTGGTTCCCTCCAGAACTGGCTGTTATGCACAAACAGGACCCTGCTGTGAACAGCTGGTGCCAGAAGCACCTACAGGGCAGGGAGAAGGGGCAGTGCCTACTTGTTGGTTGGGCTGAAGATGAAGAATGAGCTGGCTTCAGGCATGGGCACGGCCTTCTCCTTCAGCTGTAGCTCTGCAAGGGGACGTGGCCGAGGACTCAGGGGGATTTCAGGCTCATCTTCCTCATCATCACCTGTAGGGTGACCAAAAGAAGGCAAAAGAAAAGAATCATCCAGAGAGGGAGAGGAAATATGACCTTATGGACAAACCTCTGATTCCATGACCCTGATTTGGCATGCAAGCCAGGACCTCAGCACCCCAAGGCTGGTGAAAGTTCACTGCATCCTTTGCTCCTCACACACCATCCCTCTGCAGTGCCTCCTCAGCCTTCCTGCTGCCCTGCCAGGAACAAGTCTTACCTGGGAAGTCTGCAGAAGGGTAGGGGTCTTTGATCTCATTGACATTGGATTCAAATTCGTCCACTTTCAACTGAAACAAGGGAGAGACAGAGAGGAGGATGTGCAGCTGCATGTGCTGGTTGGCCAGACCCTCTCATGTTGGGAGCCATGGGGGACAAGCAGCATTTCTGAATTTGGCCCATACAGCACCAAGCACATGGAGTGCTGGCCCAGGTTGGAACCTGGTGAGGGGATGCTGCAATTGAAGCAAAGAGGATGGGAAATAGGAATGTGTGCTGGGCAAGAGCCTGGAGCCATACAAATATGCCAGGGGGAGAATGAGATAGGGAGCAACTCCTGGGTGAGTTTCCAAGGGCACCTCTGGAAAGTGGATAGGAAAGTAGCTGCTGGCCAGATGCTTCTCACAGGCAGCTCAGCACAGTCAGTACAGCTGAACAGAGGGGCTTTCATATGCGGGATGCTCGTGTGGACATAAGGGAGGCCTGGGATGCTGCTGAGCAAGCAAAACCTGTTTTGCTCCACTCCACACTGGTGTGCACCAGACCATCTCAGCCACTGACAACTGGCTGTGGCCAAGAAAATGAATTGGAGGAAAAGGATTCCCAGCAACGGAGCTGTTTCACCAGGCAACATGTCCTGCCTGGCCCCAGAGAGCCCCCATCACCAGTGGATGCTATGGCGAGGAGTGATTCTGGTCAAGAAGCCTGACACAGGGTGGCTCCAAGCCTTTGTCTATCCCAGCTCGTGGGAGAAGGAGCCAGCTCTCCCCCCAGGAGCTCTCCAAGGCTCACCTCCACCAGAACTGACCTTGGCTGTTGTGGGAATCCCTTCTCCCTTTGCTTTCTGCTCCAGTTTCTTTGCCAGAATCTGCTTCTCCTCTTCAGACTTCTCTGGGTAACCTCTAAGCAGAGAGGAGGGCAGAGCAGGAACTGAAGTCTGGTCAGGGGCCATGGGAAAGGTCATTCTGTCCCCTCACACCCAAACACCTCGTCTGGGAGCTCCTGTGGGCAGGGCTGGCAGCACTCACCTGGACATCTTCCGCCGTTTGCGCTCCTCTGCCTTGGCCTTCTGGGCTAACGTCAGGCTCTCGGCCTCCGCCAGGTTATCGACCGCGATGGCCAGGAAGACGTTGAGGAGGATATCTGGAAGAGCAGTGCTAAGGACATGGACTTGGTTCCTGTCTGGAGGATGTGGTCAGAGCTACCCATGGTCTCCAGGGTGCCCTTAGAAACCTTCCTGGAGCTTGGTCCTTGTGATAGTCCTGGCTGGTGATCCCTAACCAGCATCCATCCCTTGTGAGCACTGATCTCTGAGCTGGCTGCCCTCTCTGGGTGAATCTCTGCCTGCCAGATATCCAGACCTGCTCCAGATGTGCTTTCCCCCAGCCTTCAGCCACTACCAGTGCAAGCCCTGAAGCCTGTAGTTTATTCCACTGCTCTTCAGAACTGAAAAGCTTAAGGCAAGCACTGAAACACTGAGGGAAGCCCCTGCTTCCCTCCTGCCCAGTCCTGTGCAGTTGATGCTATGGGGCTGGGTGCAGGGGGCCTGGGCCTGGCTTTGCAGGCAGAGGATACAGTTCCCACAAACAAAGAGGATGATGAAGTAGATGCAGACCAGCATGCCAGGAAAGGACGGGCCCCCGTAGGCCATGATCCCATCATACATGATTGAATTCCAGTCCTCTCCAGTCAGGATCTGGGAGCAGAGCAGTAACAAAGACTTAAGAGCATCCACAGCAGAGCATGACGGAACCCCACAGACTGATCCCACCCTTCTGACTCCAGCCCCGTCACCAAATCCTCCTTTCTGCTCAACCCTGAACCTGAACTATTGCTTAGGACTCCAGGCGCATTTCCCTGTTCCTGTCTCAGAGCCACATCACCCCCACAAACCCACATCCCCTTGAGACCTAACACCTGTCTGGAGACCCCTGGCCCAGGTGAGACCCCCAGCCCCTGCCCTCCAGCCCCCCACTGCCCTTCCCACAGCCCCAAACCTGGAAGACACTGATGAGGGCCTGGGGAAAGTTGTCGAACGTGCTGCGCCGCACTTTCATGTCCTCGAAATCAAACTTGCCCCCAAAGAGCTGCATGCCCAGCAGGGCAAAAACTATGATGAAGAGGAAGAGGAGGAGGAGCAGAGAAGCAATGGAGCGGACCGAGTTGAGCAGAGAGGCCACCAGGTTGCTCAAAGATGTCCAGTACCTGGGAAGAGGAGAGATAGGGGCATGTGGGAGGTGAAAAAGTGGGGAAGGCTGTGAGCAGAACCAGGCAGGCACAGGGAACCTAACCAAACAGACCAAAGTGATGTGCCAGCAGCCCAAAAAGGGGGACTCTGGACCCAGGCTGTGCTCTGGGACTGCTTCAGGCAGACTCCAGGAGGAAGAAATGAAGCTGCAGACATTGTGTGACAAGCAAGATAGCGCTACTGCCTGCACAGAGCATCAGCAAGCAGGATAGGGAACAGGGGTGAACACACAGTGGGTAGGGGCCACAAAGAAGAGCTAGGAGTCCACAGCAACCCCATTCACAATATCCTAGAACCCAGAGCTAGAGTAGGGCCTCAGTCCCACTCTACACTCCCAGTCAAACCATGTCCTGGAGACAAACCCCCAGCTTGGAACAGCCTTGTTCCTCCACCCAGCAGCTCCCAGCTGTGTTCACGCTGCAGCCTGCCCTGGGGACAGGGCCCATGATGTCCCAGAGGTGTGAGTGTTGCCCGAGCACCGTGAGCTACCAGTACTCACACAGCTCCCTGCCCAACCTGGTGATCTTGAAGATGCGGAGGAGCCGGATGCAGCGCAGCACGGAGATGCCCAGAGGGGACAAGGTGCCCAGCTCCACGAGGATGGTCTCCAGGATCCCCGAGCACACCACGAAGCAGTCGAAGCGGTTGAAGAGCGACATGAAGTACTGGCGCAGCCCCAGCGCGTACATCTTCAGCAGCATCTCGGCCACAAAGAGGGCAAGCAGCAACCGGTTGGCATTGTCTGGGGTGGGAAATCCAGCCTGTCAGAGCAGGGACCTCAATCCCGGCACGGCTGGGCAGGCAGGGAAGGAGGGCAGTGCTGCTCACCCTCCTCTGGCCCATCAAGGCCTGAGCTGCTGTTTTTTGGGGACCACACAGGCGAGGAAGATGAAAGATGATGTGCAGCTGCGTGCTTGTGTGTGTGAGCACACATTTGTACAGTGCACATGAGTCCATGCAGGGTGGGCACGAGGGCTGTGCGTGGGTACATGGGGCTGAGCTGTGTGTGTGTGCACACCTGTGCTCCGTGTGCCCCTGGGTGTGAGCTCTGTGTGTGCACACCTGTGCTCCGTGTGCCCCTGGGTGTGAGCTCTGTGTGTGCACACCTGTGCTCTGTGTGCCCCTGGGTGTGAGCTGTGTGTGTGTGTGTGCACACCTGCGCTCCGTGTGCCCCTGGGTGTGAGCTCTGTGTGTGTGTGTGTGCACACCTGTGCTCCCTGTGCCCCTGGGTGTGGGTGTGTGGTTGGAGGTGCAGTCAGCAGGGCTGATGCTCAAATGCCTGTGGCTGCAGGGCTTGAGCGCGTGCCCTGTGTGCAGAGGTGCCAATGCACACACTCTGTGCGTGTTCACCATGCACGATGGTGTCCCTAAGGGTACAGAGGCTGTGCGCGGTCACTGTGAGCTGCATGACAACAGGGACCATGCACACGCACTGAGTGCAGGCTCTGTGTGTGTCTAAAGCCTCTGTGTCGTGCCGGTGTGGCTGTGCACTCACAGCAGGAGTTCACACAAGTCTCTGGGGCAGCAGGGTGTCCTGGGCCCTCCTTCTCTCTTAGGCTCTTTGCTCACCTTGCACCCGTGTCAGCCATTCTGGCTGGAAGTGGTGCTCAGAGGCGATGGAGAGGGTGTTCAGTGCCACCATCAGGATGACAAGCCAGTAGAAGAACTTGGACTTCACCACATCCCTGCACTTCCTACGAAACATTCGGTTCCAACGCCTCCACTGACGGCTGGAGAGATGGCAAAGGATCAGAAGAGCTGGCCAGTGGGCCAGACCCAGGTCCTTGGGCTGTTCCTGCAGGGCAAAGCCACCCCTGTTCCCTCCCTGAAAAGGGATGAGGACTATAGCCTGCCCCTGAAACTCGGTGCAATTCACTCAGGCACTGCAGTTCATTCACCCTCCTGGATTAATTTTGGCCTCCAGCACCTCTCATAGGCAGGCACAGCTCCTAAATTACACGCCGTGCTGCACAGGCCATGGGAGGATGCTTGGAGCCTGATCCCACAGCAAAGACATTGTTCACCTTGAAGAGCTTTTTGCCAGTACCATAGCCAAATTCCCTGTTTGCTGTCCCAATGTTTGCATCTTCCCCCAAGCACTAGTCCCTGTCTCCCTGCCAGAAACTGGGGGCTGACCAGGAAAGCCTGACCCGGTTGGGCCAGCAAGTGAGAGACAGTGGAAGCCCACATGGAAGCAGGTGGCTCAGTCAGAGCATACTTACAAGAAGAGAATCCACTTGTTCATGCCCTCAATTTCATACAAACTCTCTGTCTCTGACCCTCCTTCATCCGACGGCATCATACCTAGAGGGAATGACATTAAAGGTTTTTCTTGGAGCCCTTGTGAAGAACACACGGGAGGGTACCTCTTCCAGAGGTACACCGGGAAGAGCTTCCCCACCAGAAGTGAATAATCCCCACCAGAAGTGAATAATCCCCACCAAACAATGCCATCCCAGAGAGTCAGCAACCAAAGTTTGGGCAGAAGGCTTTGAGGGTCAGGTGCAAACCAAGCATGAGGCATGAGAAACTCCTGCCCTGAAGGAAGAGCAGCAGCAGCCCAGAGAGGGACAGCAGCAGCTACCCCAGCATAGAGAAAACTGGGGCCAGTTGGGACCTGAGCAAAGGCTGAACAGAACACGGGCCACAGCCCTGGAAGAGGAGTTTTGTCTGTCCCACTGTTTCCCAAGGCCCTTTGCACACACGCATCACTCAGCTTGGGGCATCAAAAGTGCTTTCACCAGGCAGGGTGGTACAGCAAACACTGTGGCTCTGTGGTAGAGCTCCCCAGGCTTTGCTGAGCTTTTGCCTAGATGCCTGTATATCCACCTCCTTCCCTGAGCCACTTCTAGTCCCTCGAAGTTGTCAAGTGATGGCAAGAAATTGATGCATCTGCTAGTGTGAGAGCTTGTAGCCCTGCTCTGTATCCCTGCACAGCAAGGGCACACGCTCCTCATGGCCATTCAAGTGCCTCTTGCCAAAGGAGACTCAGGCCTTGCTTGTGGTCTGCAAATATTAAACACTGTGGTTGAAGTGGAGGTTTAGTGGTCAGCATTAGGATCCCAACCCTCACGCTAAGGGTCTGTGACCAAGCAGAGCTGGTACCTTCTCCCCTGGCCCGATCACTGTCCATGACCTCTGCGTGGGTGATCCAGTCCATGTAGCCCTTCAGGTCCTCCTCCAGCTGCTGCTTCTCCCGCAGCTTCTGGAACGTGCCCCGCGACTTGGCCTTCTCACGCTCCTTGGTGAACTCCCTGGGACAAGGCAAGCAGCAGAGCTCAGGGATGGCGTGGGGGCCAGGAACCACAGCTCTGTGCCAGGCCAGGCCTTGTAGGAAAGTCCTGAAATACCCTGCCACCAGCACTGCCACTACACCACTCCAGTGACTTTCCTCTTCCTTGGCCCACGATGCAAGGTCACGGGGGCCCATCACCTGATGCCCGATGGCAGGCAGGGCTCCTTCCCCACCACTGCTGCTCCTTGGGAGCTTCTCACTGCAGGGTGCTGCAGCTGGACAGGCCAAGTGACGCCTGGCCAGGGCAGTTCCCCAGTCCTGCTAAGCATCTGAGTGGGGTCTCACCCACCTGGGGGGACAAAAACCCACCCCAAGCTCTCCATATGGAGAAGGTGAGCTCATCACATGGCAGATAAACAGGGCACTCTTTTCATGGTAACATGGCAAGGACAGGTCTGCCAATGTCCTTGCCCACTCTTCTGCTCTCTTTCAATTAAAATCTTTTCTCCTCTGGTGTCTGGCAGGACTGTAAACCTGCTGCCCAGCCATGCTGGTGTTCCCATGTGTTAGTAATAGGTCTCAGACACTAGAACAATAATTTTCCTGATCTCAAGCATAATTTGGCTGTCTTTGTAAAAATATTTCAGAACTGTGCCAGCAACTTATTCCAGGATCAGATGACTATAGTCCAGACATTGTCCTGAAGTTACAGTCAACTCTACACAAGCATCAGGTTCCTGTGGTTTATCTTGTGCTTTTAAACTTGTTTTAGTTATAGTAACACCCAATTTGTTTTAATATTGCAGTGGCAAGGTTCTTGTCCTAAAAGAGGCCTAACAAATCCAAGAAATTAGGGTATAATTAACCTTGTGAACTAATAGAGGTGATGAGTGTGATCCACTTGCACTAACAAGGATTAAAACATATAAAAAGGACCCTGACCCTACAAAGACCTGAGGAGAAAAGCCCCCCTGACTTCTCAGGGCAATACATATTTCCCAGCAACAAAACTGGGATGGTAGCAGTCCCACAGCAATGCATGGTAGGTTGAGTGTAGCACCTCAGGTTTAATTGTGCTACTGGGGGAATTAACACTAATTGAATTTGGCCTAGATTGTCATAACAAGACTGATGACAGCTCATTGGCGTACTTGGATGAGACTGCTGAAGCAGTAATTAGATTAACTTGGACTTCCCTTGAATCCCTTGCACTCATCAAAGATGTTCTCCTTAGGCTGGCCATGAGAAAACTGTGTGTGCTCACAGCAGGAGGGCAGCTGGAGGTACCAGTGAGGAGTGCCCAGACCCACAGCCCTGGAGTGACTGCTCCCTGCTCAGCTCCATTTGCTGTGTGTCCATGGCAGAACACACCACAACCCACATGCTCCAGGGCTGGGCTTGCTGACAGCTGCTTGTGCCACAGGGGAAAGCTAAAACCTCAGAAAGCCATGGACACTAACACAAAAAGTAACTCACAGATCAGTGTTTCTAAGCATGCAAAACAAAANAAAAAAAAAAAAAAAAAGTTGAGGAATAAGAGAGGGAAAAGAACAGAATTTTCCCAGGCGTTTTTCTTGTATAGTTCAAACCAGTTAGAACTCCTCTGCTGGCAGAAAGGATAGGGTGGCACTTACCCACTGAGCACCCCCAGCACCAGGTTGAGCACAAAGAAAGAGCCAAGTAAGATAAGGCTGACAAAGTAGATCCAGGGCCATTCATTCCCCATGGCATCATTTACCTGAAAGGAGAGATGCAGGTGAAATATTCTGAAGGCACTGTCCTCCATCTGTTTCCCCTTAGAGCCCCTCAACAGCCTCTGGGACCTTTGCCCCCTCCAAAAGGAGTGCTTGGGATGGTGGCACATAAACCTAGCTCCAAGCCCTGGCTGCCTGGAACTCTGTGTCTGGTTTACATCTGGACCCAAACATTTTGGGAGCAGCTTTAAACATCAGCCCCAAGCCTAAGCTTCAGCACGGCTGTCTCCCAGGGACTGCAAAACAGGGGCTTTGCTGGAGGAGCGATCCACTAGTCATTGCTTGCCTGGCCCATATCCCTGCACGGAGGTGGGAGCTGGAGCAATCTCCTGACTACCTGGAGAGCAAGGACAGCTTAGGCAGTGCTTACAGGGATGCAGAGACATGACTGGTGTGTTATGGGGTGTGCATCACAATAGGAAGGTTGGTGGGGGCAGGATGTCTTCCACTGGCAAAGACTGAGCCCTACCATGGGGTCCTCTCTCTAGGAGGGAATTCCCTGCCCTGAGCATCACCTGCACCAAGCTGGGCACAAAGCACTGCAGCCTGCCTGCTGCCTTAGGATTTTAGCTTTTGTATTTTTCATATATTTGCAATCCTGCAATTCTTTAGTGCATAACTCTAAACTCCATATACAGTGTCAGCTGCTGCTTTCCCATTTTGGTCAGACACAACAATTCCTCTCCAGGCCTGGAAATCAAGGACATCTCACTGCCTCAGGCCCTGAGAAGTGTAAACAAAAGTGAGTTGGGGAGGGAGCAAACTTGGGGAAAATAACTTCATTACCTGAAGCTGTAATTGGAAGATTAACCCCCAATGTGCAAATGGACCAAACCCATAAAAGTGAAAACCCATGACCCGTTGTCCATTTTGGGTGTAGCCCCTGGGGGAGGTTCGCCTGCCCGAAATGTACCTGAAGGCCCTCCAATAAATATAACCGGTTTTAATTCCCCTAATTTTGTCTGGTCTCTGTTTTTTAGGTAGCCCCACAAGGCCTCATACCCAGTAGAGAACTTCAGTCCAGCCCTCCATGGTGATGCACTGGTAGACAGTGAGCATGGCGAAGCCGAAGTTGTCGAAGTGGGTGATGCCGTTGTTGGGCCCTGGCCAGCCGCTGCGGCACTCGGTGCCATTGATGCTGCAGTGCCGCCCGTGGCCAGAGCTGGTGCACGGGGCTGGCTTCTCCGAGCCCACTGTGGCAATCACATCTGAGGAGCAAAGCCGTGGCGTGAGCGGCGGGTCAGGCCAAACACAGCGGCTCACGCTTCCTCCCCCTCCAAATGGGGCCCTTTCGCCACCCCTCACACCCAGCTGGGTGCTGTTTCAAACATCCCTCAGTCCTGCCACACCCCCAGGCCTGACGCTGGCATGACCACGCTTTCTGCCAAACACAGAGGCCCTGCGGTCTCACAGCAGCCGCACAGAGCTCTGCTGCATCCCCCGCCACAGCTCCACCTGTCCCAAGGTAGTAGCAGGTCTTGTGCATCCTGCCCTTGAAGAGCTCCTGCCCGACGATGGCGTAGATGATGATCATGAAGAGGACCAGCAGGGCGATGTGGAGCAGGGGCACCATGGCCTTGATGATGGAGTTCAGGACGACCTGAAGGCCTGCACAGAGATGAAGGGAGAGGAGGTCAACTTCTTCCTAAACAGCTTTGGGTGCACCTTGTATCCCTGCCAGCCCACCAACAAGCAGCCATTGAAATGCCCCTTGCCAAGGGAAGAGAGGCACGGCTGGGGCAGGACTGAAATCTCTGAAGCAGGAAATCCTTTCTTCTACCCACCATGAAAGCATGTGGAAGAGCACAACAGAGCCAGACAGTGCTGAAGGCTGCTTCACGTCCCTCCCTTTGTGCTAGTGCTCTCATCCTGCCTGTATTCCCATGACTTACAGACAAAGGAGATCCCTGCTCTGAGAAACCAGAGCAAGATCCTTGTCCCCTTCACACTGGCCACCAAAGGTACTGCCACTGAGCCATGGAGGCAGCCAGATGTGTGCCAGCTTGCAGATCCCCGGGGCTGACAACCACCAGCTGGAGGAACAAGAACCCATGCCTCCTCTACATCTACTTCGTGGCTGGATTTCATCCGGCAACAAGAAGAAACCTGTCCCATGGCTCCCCACCCTGGCCAGGCCCAGAGGTTCCGTCCACCCACCAGCCCTTCCTGACAGCAGGGCACCCAGCACCCACTCGGCACTCCGGACACCAGGCGCAGGGGTCTCAGCACGCGGAACGCTCGCAGCGCCTTCACGTCAAAGCCGCCTTTGCCCCCCGAAGGCCCTGCCTGCTTCACATTGACCTGCTCCAGGGTCATGGTGATGAGCCTGAAAGAGCCAGGGCACAGGGAAGGAAGGAGAAGAAGCAGAAGGAAGGATAAGGAAAAAGAGAAGGGTATGACAACGGAGACTGGGAAATCTGAGCTAAGGATTCAGAGCTCTGCAGGCAGAAAAGCAAGGTCAGGACTGCCAGCCATGCTCAGCCTCACCCAGGGGGCAGCTCTTGGCAAGTCCAGCTCCTGGGCTCAGCTCCACTGCTGACAGCCAGGGACCTCCCACCCCATGTGCAAACCCTGGAGGACCCCCTGCCACCCCCTTTCTCCAGGGTAAGGAGACCTGGCACGAAGGAGTCAAGACAGGAAGAAGTAAGAGTTAGAGAGGATCCCAGTGGATGTCAGAGCAGGAACAGGGGGCCACAGGAGAAGGCCATGAACTTAGTCAAGGAGTTGTCCCCAAACACATTGCAATCACCAGAAAAACTTGTCCCTGACTGGCTGTGGAAGAGGCCTGGCACGAGCTGAACAGCAGCAGCCTTCCCACTTTCCTTACCCTAGAGTCACAATGGAAAAGTCGAGCACATTCCAGCCGTTTCGGAGATAGGCATCAGTGTGGAAAAGGAAGCCGTAGGCAATTATCTTGAGCATGGCCTCAATGGCAAAGAAGATGAGGAAGGCATATTCGATCTTCTCCTGGGGGTTGCAAAGGCAAGCAGGAGAGAATGCTTCATTAGAACAGACTGTCACCTCCCCCGGTATCCTCAGCAGTGACTGGATCAGCCCCTGCTGCCACCCCATCTGTACCCCCCCACACCAAGCAGCACCCTGGGGACAAGGGGTGGCATGCTGACTCTCTGGCCACTCTCTGGCCTGCAGCATGATCCCCTCAGCCCTTTAAGGGCCCCTGCCAGGACCCTGCTCTTAGGCTATCCTACAAACTGCTCCAGCAAAGTCTGGTGCCTGGCCCAGGGCACTGCTCCTCTCTGGCTCTCCTCCCTGCTGCTCACTCTCTCATTCCCCCCACAGCCTTCCTCCTACAGGCACCACTGACACCTTCTCATCCTCTCCAGCTGAGGGCTTGCTGGTTCTGTCCTGGAGTCCCCACACAGTTACTGTGGGACAAGCCAGCTGTACCATGGCTTCCCTTTCGCCTGGGATGATAAGGAAGCTCCCAGGGTATGGAGGCCTTGGGCTCAAGATCTCCTACTTAATGCCAGACATTTGCCTGCCAAAGTGACCAGCCAGAAATGGGCCTGGGGCTCACTGGGCAGAGGTGCTGCACCCCCTCCCAGGCAGGACCTGGCACCCCACTGCAGGGGCTTGGCACAGCCCTGCAGCTGCTGGGCCAGGGTAGCTCATCTGTCCCCGGAGCACAGCCAAGAGCTGCCTGTGCCCAGCTGGCTCTGCCTGTCACTGCCATCACTGCCCTTGCTGCCAATGTCCCTTCCAGACTGGGATTAAAAGCCTTCTGAAGCAGGCAGGTGGATGGGGCTATTTATATTTCTGGTGTCCTGGTCCCTCTCCTCAGCCTATATCCCCTGAAGGACAAGGAGCATCACTGCCCAGGACCTCCAGGGAATTGCCTCAGAAAGGCAGAAACCTCTCTCTGAGACCAAACTGGGAATGGATCTTCACTGGGGAATGTTGTAGTGCTGTGAGCACACCTTCCTCCCAGGATCCCCATGCCCTGTCAGATGGAAAATCCTCTCCTTTTACAAAGCCAGGGCTAGAGCTCAAGAGAGAAGCATTGCTCACTCAATTAACATGCCCAAAGCAGTGACTGTGCTGAGTGTCCCCCCCATATGACTGTCACCCACACAATGCCATCTCTTGCTGGATCTGAGGGTAGCTAGGGTAGGAGCAGAGATCCTAGCATTGCCTCTGTCTTCAAGGGTTTAGCTACACAACTCAACACTGCTCACCCACCAGCCTCAGGGGACAAATGCCCCCTAGACTGTCCCCCAAAGCCTGTCCTTGCAATCCCATGCAAATACAACTGCCATGAGGATCATTTCAGGTGTGGAGGGGCTGCAGAGCCATGTCAGCAGCCACTGGCGTGGTGGGGTGTCTCCCCAGCTGCAGAGGAAAAACAGGAAAGTCCACTGCAAGCCACAGCAGCCCTGCTGTTGCTGGGGCTGGTGAGTGTCAGGATCCAACCCGGAGCGGGATGCAGCTGCTGAGGCTGATGTCAGGATCCAGCACTGCAAAAATCAATTCCATGCCCTGATTTTCCAGCAGAATGAACTCAGGGTCTCTCACTAGAAAGGATTTTCCTCTGAAAACCCCTTGCCCAGAATCCAAAGGTGACTTGTTATCCCTTTGAGAAGTCCACAGCAGATGAACGGTGCTTTGGACAGCTTCAAGGGCATTTGCCCACCAGGTCCAGTTAGTGAGCAGCAAACCTGGGCCAAGGATGAGGCATCAGGAAGTCCCGTGCCCCCAGCCACCCGCCCCCAGCCTAGGAGGGACATAACAGCAAATTCCCAGTCTCTCTGGGCAACCTGTGCCAGGGCCTCAACACCATCAAAATATAATTTTTTTTTCTTATAACTAATCTAAATCTACCCTCCTTCAGTTTAAAACCATCACCCTCTGTCCTGCTGCAAGAGACCCTGTTAAAAAGTTTGTCTCAATGTTTCTTATAGGCCCCCTTCAAATACTGGGTGGCTGCAACGGGATCTTCTCAGAGCCTTCTCTTTTCCAGGTGAACACTCCCAGCTCTCCCAGCGTGGCTCCAGAGCAGAGGGGCTCCAGAGCAGAGGGGCTGCAGCCCTCACAGCATCTTTGTGGCCTTCTCTGGATCTGCTCCAACAGGTCCACATCTTTCCTGTGCTGGGACCCCGGAGCAGGAGGCAGCTCTGCAAGTGGGGTCTCACCTGAGCAGGGCAGAGGGGCAGAATCCCCACCACCTCCTGCTCCCCTTACCTGCTGTGGGGTGAGCCCAGAACATGGTGACTTTTGATCAAGCACAGTACTGGCAATTAAACTTATGTGGCTACAATGCAATGGCCTGAGCCAAGTAAATTTAGTGCAGTCTCCTAAGACCAGCAGGAAGCAGCTGAAGGATATTTCACGCTGGCAGACTTCACACCAGGTCAAGGACCTCATGTCCTGCACTACAGACCCCACTTCCTGTGCCCAGGCTGATTTGAGAAGAAATCAGCCACGTGCTCCCTCCAGCCCTGGTGCTGCCCACGCTGCTGGTCAGCACAGGGACTGCACTCATGGCCCAGTGGCCACCCTGTGCCCATGCCATGAGAGCCACACTGCAGACCCTGCACACTGGGCACATGCCATGGGCAGTCACAGCTCTGCTGGCTTCACTGAAGCCCTGGCCAGCTTCTAGCACCTGGGACCTACTCTGTGTCACTGCCACCACTGTCCCCTCCTCAGCCCAGAATTCAGAGCTGGCTCCCCACTGTGGGATGCTCAGGGCAGGGCACAGAGCTGTCTGGCACAGCTGGGAGGCAAAGCCAGTACAAAGAGCCAAAAAGCCGCCAGGAAAAGCTACATGTCTGTGTGACACATGGGGCTCCACAAATGCTGCACCCATGTCTGGGCACACAGGAACCCGACCCATGGTGCTGGAGGAGCCGTGGGGCAGCAGGGTGACAGAACGTACCACGCTGATGTGATGCAAGGTGACACAGCCCCAGCCTGCTCAGCATCCTCAGCTCCCAGTCCCAGCAGCCACACGGGACTCTCTGGAATGAGCTCCACCTTTGTGTCACTGGTGCCCTCTCCCAGGGAGGTTTGAATGAAGTTTCCCAGCTGGGCAAAGTGGGGGATAGGTGGTGAGGGCACAGCATGGCCACAACACAGATGGAGAGCTACCCCTGCTACATTCACCTGCAATGAGACCTCGTGGCCCTCACACGCCCCCTTAACTCCTCCAAACTGTCCCCAGCCTTCTGCCCTTCTCCATGCCTTTTGCTCCTGTACCACCAGCCCTGTAACTCCTTCTGAACCTCCCAGTCCCAGGAGGGCCCTGCTCCCCTTTTCCCCTGCAGCTCCAGCCCATCCTAATAAAAACAGTTTTTGTAGGTGTACCAGCGTGTTGACCAGGACACAGGCATGGACTGCCAGCACCAGGACATGCAGGGCAGGGAGCTGTGCTGCTGAAGTCTTTCTAAGCCCTTTGTAAACATAAAACATCCATAAATGTGTTCCCCAGAGGCTTGCAGCAACCATCCTCTGCAAAACAGAGCAGCTCAGTGTCCTTCTCCTATTCCCCTGAATGGAAGTGAATGAAGTCCTACAGCTGTGAGGCAGAGAAGGGGACAGGGCAGGTAATGTACAGGAATACATTTACAGCAATCTCATAGGATCCCCTTCCTTTGGAAAACAAGATGAAAATGAGGGCTGGAGACAAGGAAGTTTCCCCTGGATGGTGGGAAACCCTGGCACTCAGCTTGGGAAAGGCACAGGGGGAGGCAGGCAGGGTTTGGGACTGCTGCAGGCCACAGCCAGGAAGAGACATCAAGAGAAACACTTCTGTTCTCCACAACGGCCTCTGTCATAGCACAGGAAGTACTTGGGATGGGAAGACATGCAGGAAAGAATTTGGGAGAGTTTTTGAATTGTTTGCCCGGATTTTTAGAGAAGGTGGTTGGAGTAGATCATCTCTAGAGGTCACTCTCCCTCTAGCTGCTCTGCAATGCTGTGATTTTCCTGCCACATTCTCCAGCCACAGCTCCTCCTTTCCCACAAACAAGAGACACCCAGGGCTGCAGAGACAGGAACCAGAAAAGCCATAACCCCCTACAGCAGCCATGAGAGCAGAGAGTGGACAGGTCCTGCAAGTTGTTCTCCATTGCATCTCCCTCGCTGGCTATCCAGAGCTCCTCACTGCTTCACATCACACCAGCTGTCCCACACCAGTTCCAGTGTCTGTGAGACACCTTGGTGGCATTCCTGAGGGTTCTCCCTGGACCAGATGTCTTATGTCTGCTTGGTTTGAAAAGGCTTTGGTGGGTGCTACCAGCTCAGTCACCAAAAGCAGAAGGATTTGACTGCAGTAGGAATAAGGGCTCCATGATGCCTGTCAGACCTGGGGTATGGAGAGCCCAGCTGGAAGAACAGAAATCTCAAGAAGTTGCAACCAACCTGGCCTTCTCCAGGGCTGGGAGCAGAGGGGCAGCAAGGCCCCTTGCAGGGCAGCCTTGAGCTGGAGCTGGGGACCAGAGGGCATGAGGACCACCCTGCGTGATGGAGCAGGGTAAGGAGGCTGCCATGCTGTTAGTGGCATTCAGGATGAGTGAGGGGTGAGCTCTGCTGGCCCACCTGGAGGGGGAAATGAGAAGGGCCTGGCTCATCTGCCTACCCAAAACCCCAGGGTGACCACAGAGGTGACCAAGCCATAAGCTGGGCAGGGTGCCAGCCCTCACCAGTGGCCCCAGGCCAGAGTGAGGGGGAGGAGGGAGGCAGGAGCAGCTCACACAGCTGCGTGTACACCCCTCCAGGTGCCAGTTTCACCAGAGCAGCAGCAGTTTCTGCAGTTTGATCGAGTCTGTGCATGCAGACATGCAGGAGTGTTGCCCATTGTCACAGCTGCTGGAAGACTCCAGGAGATCCAGGGTGACCCCAAGCTCTAGGAAAGCCACATGCAATCACAACTCTCCTGCAGCAAGTAACGCGTGCCAACCTCCAGGCATGGGGCCCAAAAGCTCTTGAAAACCAGCAATGGACAGCAAACTCTGCTCAGGGACTGTGGGACACAAGTCAGCTGCCCAAAAGCAGCTGTTCCAGTGCTCCTGAGATGCCCATGACATAGTCCTGGGGTGACAGACATTACAAAGGACTCACAAGTAATTACAGCTCCCCAGAGCAGATGAAAAGCTGGGACTCCTGCAACTGCATCAGACACCCGTATTCCTGTCACTGCAATGTACCTGAGGCTTTGTTCAGGCTTTGAAGACACAGGAATTCCCTAGCTCCAGGGCTGAGACACAACCCAAAATGGTGGGATTTTCAGAAGCATACTCCTTGAGATCAAACATTCGTGCTACCTAAAATACCTAAAGCCATTATCTGTGACACCAGCAGTGTACCTGCACAGAGGCCATTTCCTGTGCTATTTAAGTTGTTTTCTTGACAGTTTGAGCTCCAGCTCTGTGCCCCACTCTCTAGGCCCCATGTCCTACCTGACACTCCTACAAAGCCCATAGGACTCAGGACAGCTGCCTTTTGGTGGTCTGAAAGGGTGGCCTCCCTCCAAGCAGCAACCCTTGAGCCCCACTGATGGGCAAAAACCTCAAACTGAAAAGAGAGTTGGCTTTAAATTGACAGACAGTACATGTAAATATTAGGAAAAAAATGTTCCCTGTGAGGGTGGTGAGGCCCTGGCAGAGGGTGCCCAGAGCAGCTGTGGCTGCCCCAGCCCTGGAAGTGTCCAAGGCCAGGTTGGACAGGGCTTGGAGCAGCCTGGGATAGGGGAAGGGGTCCCTGCTCATGGCAGGGGGTAGAAGGAGCCTCCTGACCCAAACCATACTACAGTTCTACGGTTCTATGAAAACCAGGTATTTCAGTGTGTGCAGCATGTCAAACACCACCCACTGAAGCTGCAGAAATGGCTAAACTGCTCTGTGAGATGAACTGTACTCTAAATTTGACTTAATTTCTTCACTGCTCGTAAACAGAGGTCAGGCAGGCAGGTCACATATAGTCATCTGTATTTTTTTGGGTGAATCCCTGTGAATAACCTGCCTTGCTGAACACACTCTGAAGCTGCTGGCTCCTGGAGTAAGGTTTACAGTGAAAAACAGTGGGATTTGAAACTCTGGAAATTCAAATAAAAGTGAAAATAAATGCTGTGAATTATCAAACAAGTTGAAAAGTTAAAATCATTTCATCAGGGTTGAAGAAAATATTTTGACTCCATTAGAAAAAGACAAAATCAGATACAAACAGGATTAAAAAACCTCTTCCAGAAAGAGGTTTCAAAAGAAATCTAATACAGAGAGAATAATAATGAAATGTGCTGAAATTAAACAACTGTACTTCTTCCAGGATAAAGCGAAATGGATTCTTAGAAAATTTATGGTTACAGTTATTTCATTTCATTATTTTCATTTTTATGATATTTCATTTTTTCACCCCCCAAAAATGAGTTCTGATTAACCAAGCTTTCATGAGACTAATTCTAAACCCACTGTAAAGTCTGACTGCAACTCTTCCCTGGCTGGTTGGAAACACAGTGTGGCTGCTCTGCAGGCTTTCAAATCTTGCAGTAAGAGCAGTAGAGGTCTCCTAGGAATCCTCTCTTCCTGAGACTCTCCTTGCCATGCCTTAGGATTTTAGCTTTTGTATTTTTCATATATTTGCAATCCTGCAATTCTTTAGTGCGTAACTCTAAACTCCATATGGAATGTTAGCTACTGTTCTCCCATTTTGGTCAGACACAACAATTCCTCTCCAGGCCTGGAAATCAAGGACATCTCACTGCCTCAGGCCCTGAGAAGTGTAAACAAAAGTGAGTTGGGGAGGGAGCAAACTTGGGGAAAATAACTTCATTACCTGAAGCTGTAATTGGAAGATTAACCCCCAATGTGCAAATGGACCAAACTTATAAAAGTGTGAAAACCCATGACCTGTGGTACATTTTGGGTGTAGCCCCTGGGGGGCTTTGTCTGCCCGAGGTGTACCTGAAGGCCCTTCAATAAATATAACCAGTTTTTATTCCCTTAATTTTGTCTGGCCTCTGGTTTTTTGGTAGCCCCACAAAGCATCACCTGCTGGAGCCTCTCAGCTTTAAAGCAGAGTGGCTGTCACTGCTCTGAGGGCCTGGGCTGCAGGAGGCTTCCCTGAAGGAAGCAGGGGCTGGGCAGGCCCTGCACACCCCTCAGCAGTGAGCTCTGATGAGAGGGAACCTCAGTCCTGCCTCCACAAACAGTGTGGGGAAACATCCTCACTGCCCCGACTCAGTTTCCCCTCATACATTTTGCCTTCTCAATAATTTCAACGTCTTTTTACAAACTCAACCTTCTCCAGAGAGGATTGGGCAATGAAGAGACAGAAAAGGGACAGGGAGAGATGAAACACATCACAGCACCTCTTTGCTGCAGGAAAACGCCTCAACAAGCCTTTCTTCCCTACCTGCAGGCCTGTGCTAAGCGTAGCCTGATGCCCCAGGTGATGGGTGCCTGGCTAAATTCTCAGCTGGGTTTGCTCCTACAAAGCACCAGAACTTGGTGACAAAGGGACAGCAAACAGGAATGAAAGAACAGCAGCCTGGGGCTACCTGGCTCTTGATAACTACTGGTGTGGCAACAGGCTGAGACACCCCCCCAGTAGGGTATAGCATACGTAATCTAATATACAGGAAATAGAAAGAGATGGAATTTCATTTATGCAATGAATTTACATCACTTGGCCCTTGCCCATGTGCCTCCTGCTCATGGAAAAGGTCCTGGGGCAGCATCAGCCCCTCGGGGAACCCTGCGAGGCCAGTGCCACTTCACCCCCTCATCCCCACACACACCTGGGCTTCCCCCAGCTCTGCCCTCACAGGTCTCACCCACAACCCAAGCCCTCTCCCAGGGGAAAGCCCCCATCCCCACTGTCCCCATGGTCAACCTGGGCAGCTTTGCTTTGCCTCCTTCGCCTCTCCCCTGAGATAACTGCAGCTCCAAAGCCTGCTGTGTCCCCCCAGCCAGGGGGGCACAGCAAAACAAACCAAAACCAGCCCGAGGGGTTTGGGAGGCTGGTCAGAGCAGCCAGGGGGCTGAAGGAGCACCCCAGGAACTAACCCTCCGTGGGCATCTACCCTGAGAGCCCCGAAACCAGCAGGAGAAAATGTTTCATTAAAAGGGGGATGTTGATATTTTGATTCAGCCATCATACTCAGTCTCACAATGGAAATCAATGTGGATTGAACCACAGTGGGGATCTGAAGAGTAGAAAGGACTGGCAAACTAAAAATAGTGCAAACTTGATCTGGGTCACATCAAAACATCATATTCCAGGAAAACTGGAGCGACTGTGGAAGAATATGGAATAATGATTGGAAAAGGAGTAAACTTTCTGCCTAACAGAAACGGGTTTCTTTCCCCTCTTAAATAAAAAGTAACAAAATTAAAATACAGTTTTGAAAGGAAAAGTTAGAAAAATTTATTCCAAAATGCTAAAACAAACCATTTGATGGAACAATTTTGAAGGAACAAGATGTTTCCTTTTGAAAGCGTGTGTCTTAGGATGCACTGCAAGATGTAACCAGATGTGTTCTATCACCATCTGTTGAAACCAGGTAGAGCAGTGTTCTTTATCTCCTCCATGACCCATCCCTCATAACTCCGGGGGGGATATCCTCTGTTAATGGACCAACTGTTAAAACCAGGTGGGGCAGGGGGTTTTTATCTCTTCCAGGACCCATCCTCAGTCCAGAAAGATATCTTCTGTTAACGGGCCATTAAGTCTCACTATTAAAATTACATCATCCCATTGTGAGATGCTCCACCCAGAGAAAAAAGCCAAGCATTCCTACCTAAATATAATCTAAAAGTTAGAACGCTACAGTCAGCCTTTGCAACTGAATTCCCAGAGAAAGACCAGGCCCATCTACACCACCACTAAACCTTCAGAGGAAAACTACACTCTTCTACAAAATCATTGCTTCAACAAAACCACATCTGTCACTCCAGAAAGACTGCAGCCACCATTTAATCAGACTGCTACCAACACCCTGACCAACAGGGTGTCAGGTTGTATTCTGACTCTATCAGTGTTTTTTTATACGACTACATTTTTATCTTAATTTTCCTAATAAAGAACTATTATTCCTATTCCCATATCTTTACATAAGAGCCCCTTTATTTCAAAATTATAACTCAGACAGAGAAAGTTTACCTTTTCAATTTAAAAACAAAACACTCATGCCTTCCTTAACAAACACCTATCTTTCAAACCAAAACGGTGTGGTAAAAAAAAATCAGAGGAATTTTTTTCTTTTATTGGCACCAATTCTTCCTTCATGTGTACTCCACACACAGCCTGCTGCCTTTGATCTCAACCCAAGAGGTGGCTTCAGCCCCTCTGAAAACCCATTTTGCAGTCACTTCTTCCCAGCCCTGCCTCCCAATGACTGCAGCAGCTTTGGCTGGACCAACACTGCCTGACTTCAGCCCTGGGGCAGCAGATGGCCCCAGAGCAGCCCTTGCCACCCTGCAGCTGTGTCACACCAAGCAGCAGCTGCACAGGGCCCTCGGGGCCGCGGGAAGGGCTCCAGCTGTTCCTTACCAGGCTGGAGTTGGCGATGTTGGTGTCATCCTCGGGCATGGGCAGGTAGATGGCCAGAGCAACACAGTTGGCAAAGATGGTGAGGAGGATGATGATCTCGAAGGGTCTAAGAGGAAGTGTTAAGGAGCGCAGATAGGAAAGAAAAAACAGGAATAATCCCACCCCTGCCCTGCCATGCCCTGTCCTGCGTGTGTGGCTGTGGAGAACCAACCCTCCAGGAGGGCAGAGCAGAGAGAGCAGCCAGACCTCAGCCCCGGCACATCCTCAGGTGCTGCCCAGGGGAGGGACACTCAGAGGACATGGCCACTGCAGAGGGTCAGCTTTGACCCAGGACAAAGGGATGAGAGAGCTGGCAGTTTCCTCCTTCAGTGAATCACCCTGAAGGGTCAGGAGCCCTTTGCAGAATGTAGCCACTGAACCCAAGCATCCCCCTCCAGAGCAGGCAGGCCCTGGCTCCCTCTGCACTCAGCATCCATGAGGGAGACTCCTGCTGCTCGGGTCTCACGTGGGCTGTTGGCCCCAGCTGAAGGTATCTAGGGGCAAGGCAGCTCATCCAGGGGTTCCTCTGGCAGAACACCCCAGGTGTCCTTATAGCCTTTGGTGGCCCAGTACAGGCAGCACTCCTGTGACTGTCCCCAGCAGTGCCAGGGGCTGGGAGGACAGTCACACAGCCTGAGGACTGCCCCACCCCCTTCAAGGTAGAAACTGTGCTGTTTGGGCCCTATGACATCTCAGAACAAAAGGGGTGACTTTACTACTTCCCCATGAAGGCCCTGGGACAGGCACTTGGTCACTCCCAGGCTCCTGCTGCAGTCACTGCTTTGCTCAGGCCTTGAAACTCTTGGACAAGCTTCAGCTCTCACCTTCCTGAAGCCATCAAAGAGCTTAAACTCTGTCTCCAGGGCTTCATTTGCAGCCAGGCTCTCCCTCCAGGGATCTCCACTCTGTGTTTCCCCCAGCATTCTCCCTTGAGGGCTGCCTTGGGCTCTGGTGGCCGCACCAGTGTCCAGTGCAGTATTGCACAGCAAGGGGCACCTGGGGAGCATCCTATCCACACCAGCCTGAGTGCTGGCTGAGTGCTGCCAGGTCTGTCCTGGGCTCATCACAGGCTTTTTTTCCTTTTCTGAACCTTTCTATCCATCAACCTAATGAAACTTTAAAAACTGACGTCAGCTGAAAAAGCTGCTCTCCTTTGTGTCCAGGTAATGAGGCAGAGCCCAGGGGTCGGAGGCTCCCCTGCCTGCTTGGACAGGGTAAGACAAGCCCTCCTTGAAGGGTGACCTCAGCTGGAGCTCCTGTAACTGGAGCTGGAATCCACTTGCTGCCTGTGATTCTGCGAGTCTGGCACAGTTACGAGGCAGAAATGCAGTGGGACAGATTGAACCAAAAAACAGACATGCAGATGACTGGGTACAGTGTCTCTGCCTCCTGCCACTGGCACAGAGCCTCAGCATCCTCCTCAGCTCCTTGTCTTGCAATCTAACTTCTTTCTGTCCAGCATGCTCCCGCCACACAGCATCCAAGGGTCCCCATATCTGCCTTGCAGCAGGAATTAGGCCTCTGTGTCTTGCAGCTCTGTGGTCCTCCAGGGTCCCCAGAATCCTCACCCATCTGCCTTGAAGTTCTCCTGGCTACAAAATCACCTGAAATACCAGGGTGCTGTCACAGAGTGAGACATGTCCCAACAAGTACCAGGCAGCTGGACTAACTGTCTTGCACACAACACCCAGTAAGCCACAGAACATTCAGATTTCTTTGTTCTAATGAACATATTTTTTGAGATGTGAGCAAATTTCAGCACAAAACACCCTCTGCCTCAAGTCAGCCTTTCACCCACCCTGGGCTGAGTGGAGTGATGGTCCCACCTTCAACTGCTTGAAAAAGACCCTGGCCCACTCCTGAGGCTCAGCTTTGTGGTCTGACAGCAGCAGCTGTACAGCAGCGACGGGCCCAAGGAACAGGAATACATACTGCCACACAGAACCTACAGCCCAGGTACCCCCACAGAAAGGGTCACAGCTAATCTCCCCTTGGCAGCCTGCATGTCCCTGCAGACCATAATAACCCCCAGGAACTGGAACGACCCGACCCTGTCACGCCTCACATACCCTGATCCCTGAGTGAGGGCAGCCAGGTGCATCTGGGTAAAAATACAGCCAGGCACTGGAGAAACCTGATTCCCTGGATCATTTGTCCTGCACAGGTCAGAACCACCTGCACGCGCCACCTTCCTGGTGGGGCACTCACTTGTCCCCTTCCAGAGCACTGATGTAGGGAAGACCCTCCCTGTGCTATGCACTTGCTCTGGCATGTGCTGGCGCAGCAGGAGGAATGTGTTTGAGCATGCTGCAAGATGTAAATCCTATTTCCAGCTCATCCCCTGCCACTCGGGCGTACACACAAGTTTCTTCCTTACTCAGTGGCCGTTTAAGACACAGGCACAGTTCCCTTCTGTGTGCCCATAGAACCATTGTTTCCCTTGCCAGAGACACAGAAAATGAGAAGTCCCCGATTTTGGCCCTGCTTCCACTGCCTGGAGGACAGAGAGTCCCCGTGAAGTAAAGGAATGAGGCCTCAAACTCCAGCACCAGAGCTGTGAGCAGGCCCTCATGCCTGCCAACAGGCTCCCTGGGCTTTAGACAAAGCAGCATCTCTGGGCTGTTTGGTATCCCCACAGCAACACAGCCAGCCTAAGGTGACCAAGCCACCTCCTAGAGTAAAGCTTGGCCAGGTGTGGGATCATCCTGCCAAGGCCAGGAACACCCAAGATAAGGTTCAGCAACTGAAATGAGAAAAGTTGGTGTGGAAGAACTTGATTCTGTTCCCCAGTCCATTGTTTTTGCTACAGCCCAAATGTTTTGCTGAAATCAAAGTGAAATATTTCATGTCCCACTCTCTTCCTTTACATAAAATATAGGTGAACAAAGTGATAGTTCCTGGATGCATGGTAGCAGGACATTTTGGTATTTCTGAGCTACAGTGCCCCAGTGAAAAGGTCAAAAAGCAACACTCAAACTACAACACTAAGCCAAAGGCACAAAGAAAGACTGTCCCTCTGGACAGTATCACCCCCAAAAAGCCTTCACCCGTGCCAGCAGCATCAGGGAGGGATGGGAAAGGGAGCTGAGAGGACAATGGTGTCAACAAGGATTTGGGGGAGGCCCCCCACCAGGGCAGAGCACAGCTGTGGGATCAGGCAAACAGTGATACACACAAAGAGCCATCCCAAGCAACCCACCATGGCCTTGCTGCCCACCCCCAAACCTCTCTCTCCAGAGTATCACACTGTCCCCAGCCTGACCCCATCCCCACCCCAGGATGGGCGCTGTGCCCCCTCCTGACACACCAAACCCCCTCCCCTCTCAACAGTCTGTCCCCCACTTCTCCCCAGCACACAACACACACAACACATTCACTCCCACAAGTCCCTTGCCCCCAGGCTGTCCCTGCCCACCTGCCCCTGTCCCTGTCCCACCCCACCAAAGGCCCCATGGCCCAACCAACTCCTCAACCCCAGGGTTCCCCACCAGCCTATTCATGGTTAGCACAGCCATTGCCTTCGCCAGTGCATCCTACCACCACGGCTCCCTGAGTGCCTCACTGCCTTTTACAGGCCTGATGAGACAGCACAGGACCGAAACAGGCCGACGGCTCTCATGCCCCCAGCACCCCTGCCATGCCCACAGGCACACACACACTGCTCCCCAGCCCCTGCAGCCAGAGGATACTTCCACTCCACGATGCTGATGCACGCCTTCCGCAGAGGGTTTTCCAGGGTTAAGCAGAACAGAGCCCTGGGTGGACGAGGAGCTATTGGTGGTACCGGCTTCTTGGACTTCTCCTTCTGTTGCCTCTTCTTCACGTCACCCTGGGGAGAAGCAGGCTCCATGGTGTTGCTCCCCTAGCTGTCCCTTCCCCTCCTGCCCTGCAGTGGAGCCCCCCTTCCCCAGGTCCCAGCCAGCTGGAGCTCCTCTGGGTCTCTGTCTCCTCCGTGCAGCAGGGGAGGTGGTGGGGGAGTGAGGGCTGGAGCCTGCACTCGCATGTACAAACACACAAAGCATGAGTTTAAATTTAGATCCCGGCCTGACTCTGGGTGCTGTCCCAGCTCCTGAGGCAGCAGAAGGGCCCCTGCAGCTGTTCCCTCTTTACCCAGCACATGGGGAGTTGGGTGAGTGCCTGGCGTGCCACTGGCTGGGCTGGGGGTGGGACAGGCCGCCGGGGCTGGGCACTGTCTGCGACAGAGAAGCGCCTGTGGCCCAGGTCAGCTCTGTGCCCAGCTTCCCACCTGCACTGGGAAGCAGCTGAGCTGCCCTGGGCAACGTGCATTTGCTGAATCACATCACGCAGGGTGAGGTGGAGAAGCCAGCTCTGGCCAGTTCCCAAGGACAGTTTCCCCCCTTCATCCCATCAGCCCCTCTCTGCAGGATTTCACCTGCAGCTGGTGCACACCGTTCACCTCTGCCCTGGACCATGTGATACTGGGTCTTCGAGGCTGGGTCCATTTCACTGGCTGGAGACCCCAATCTCACAGATCCAGGGAATCATGGTGAGTCCAAAAAGTGCCCAGGCTTGCTTTCCTGGAGGCACAGAGGAAGTCCTTGGCCAGCCTCTTGCTCAGCCTTACGGCGGCAACTCCCGCATTGAAGGGTATGGAGGATGTCTGAGGATGCAGGAACCCAAATAGCCTGGGCCGGATTGTGTCCTGCCAAACCCTGCTGGGCTTGGGAAAACCTGACTGGATGAATGGTATGGTAACCCCTGAGCTGAGGTGAGGAGAGAAGCAGGTAATCAGCACCTTCCACAGCAGGGGACTGAGGCTCCAGAACTGTTATTCATGGGGGTTTTGCTGGGGGTTTCTAGACTGATAGCAAACTAACTGCAGGTCCCACAGCAAACAGGATCCCTGTTCTACAGATGTTACAGCTGGTGTGACTGCCCAGCTGTGCCCCACTCCGCCTCGGGCATCCCAGGGTGCTGCTCCACCCACGGTACTGGGCTGCCTTGCTCATGGCTTCCTCTCCTGGGTTTTGTGGGGTCATTCTACCGGGGAGGGAAACGCTTGCCAGGTGTGCAGCCAGCTGTGCTGGGGGCCAGAAAGGAGTGACTGGGGAGCCCCCAGCAGGGAGAGCAACTCCTGCAGCTGCTCCAGGCAGTTCTGATGTACTTTGGAGGAGGATGCCCTCGGCTGTAAAGGGGCTCATACAATCACGGAATGGCTTGGGTCCGAAGGGACCGTATAGATTATCTTGTCCCACCTCCCTGCCATGGCCAAGGGCACCTTCCACTAGGGTTAAATTAGCAACCTGCCCCCTTCTACAGCACCCTGTTGTGCAAATCAGAGTCAAATCATTTCTGCCGCGGGGTCCAGCCCCGTTTCCGTCTGAGGCGGACCCCTCCTCCCACTCAGCCGTCATTTTCCCCCTAAACCCTAAGTGCAAGCCAGGAGCCATATTCCCGCTGCTGCCGGTGAAGAAGAGCCTTTCCAGGGACCGCGGGGCCCACCTAGCGGGGATCTCCAGGACGAACATCTGCCTGGGACGGCCTGGGAACTCGGGCAGGAGGGCGGCCGGGGCTGTGGAGGGGATCCCCGCAGCCTCTCGGGGCTCGCACACGCGTGAGCCGCCCCTGGCCCGGCCGGGAGCTGGCACAGGGCACCAAAAGCGAGCCGGCACGGCTGCAGCGCACACGGAGCCGGCTCGGCAGCGAGAGACTCGCTCCTCGTGGAACCTCTTCAAGCCGTTCTCCTCTCCCTCGCGCACTTCCAGTGCGGCGTGGCGCTCTCCCGCTCCATCGCCGCACTGGAACAGCCCCGGCAAGGGTCCCGAAGGGAGNGCTGAGCCAAGCCATGTCGAGCCATGCCGAGCCGTGCCGTGCTGTGCCATGCCAAGCCGTGCCGAGCCAAGCCATGTCGAGCCATGCCGAGCCGTGCCGTGCTGTGCCATGCCAAGCCATGCTGAGCCAAGCCATGTTGAGCCATGCCGAGCCATGCCGTGCTGTGCCATGCCAAGCCGTGCTGAGCCAAGCCATGTCGAGCCATGCCGAGCCGTGCCGTGCTGTGCCATGCCAAGCCGTGCTGAGCCAAGCCATGTCGAGCCATGCCGAGCCATGCCGTGCCGAGGCGTGCCATGCTGCGCTGTGCCGAGTCAAGCCGTGCTGAGCAGTGCCGTTCTGTGCCATGCCGAGCCAAGCTGAGCCGACCTGAGCCGAGCCAAAAACTTCCATACGCTGCTCTCCGGCCTGCTCTGATGCTCGCCCACACACCTCCAGCCTGCCCTCGGTGCTGGAGCCGCTGCTGTGCCGGGCGGTTCCGTCCCCACATGGCCCCGACTCGCTCCCGGGAGCGGAGCAGGACCTGGGGCCGCCTTTGGGTGGGAGATACGGGGGAGCAGCGAGTGCTGGTGTTTGCGGGTGCCCGCAGCTGGAGGGATGCTGGGAGAGCTGCCGGGCAGGCGGAGGTGCTGAGCTGGTTTCTGCACACCATGTGAGCATGTGGAGCTGCACGTGTGTGCACGTGGACGTGCATGCCTGTGGGGGTGTGTGTAATTTTTCCACTCAAGGACTGAGGGACTGACTGGTCAGAGGGGAGCAGGATGAGGCTTTGGTGCTGGTGTTGTTCCTGTGTGGGCTGTGCCTTCATCTCTGTGGCCAGACGCGTATGGGTATGTTCATGTCTGTACACACGTGTACACAGTCATCTGTGCCTGCTGGTGTCACCAGTGAATGGTTTGGGCACTCAAAGGTACTGGCAAAAAGCAGATTCTAATACAAATTTATAGAAGTGCAACTTAAGGGAGTTCAATTACGATGTTCACCCTGTTACTGACTACGTGGCTGAAGTATGCGTAGGAGAAACAGATTGGAATCCATTTAGGATGATTTACATGGAGACCAAGGATGTAAAAGGGTCAGGGTGCTAAAAGATAAAGGGTGCAAAAGGGTTTAGCAGCACTCAATCATGGACTGATTTCACAATTAAACGTTCAATAACATTTGCTACATTTTAACAGTGGCTTAATAAAAGACTCACGAATTGTGAAAAGCATCCAGAGCATAATCAATTCACACACGTGTGTACTTCTGTACTGATCGGTGCAGAGGAATCTGCCAAGAATTCCCCTCAGGTTCAGTGAAATATGTCACATCCTTTAGCAATTCTCAACAGGTGGGGGCTGCACCTTGAGGAGTGTCGGGGGTGGGGGATTGGTAAGGGAACCAAAGAATGGAGACCAATTGAAGGCAAAGGGATCAGTAACCAATAGGAGATCGAATACTAAGAATTGTGGAGTTTAAGACCAATGAGCGAGAATGTCTTTGAGGTTTTGTATGTGTAAATATGTGAAAAGCCTGGTAAAGAGGCACGTATGACAGGATGAATTTCACTGCACAGCCCAGGCATGCGTGGATGAAAGAATTTCTGTTGCACATCCCGGCCAGAATAAAGTAATTCCTAAATTCTCTTTCCTGTCACATCTTTCCTATCAATTCCAAGTTTCCATTCTGGCCATAACCCAGGCTGGGAACAATGGTACCATTCTACTCAAGTTAGAACTCAGGTAAATGATTTACCAAGTCTAACAGGGGTAACTGTTATCTTTTGTTCTCCACCTTGGTCGGTCACAGAGGACTCCTGTTACAGTCAGAACCATTCCCACCTTTACCACACTCTGGGTACAGGCAGGGACACTTTACCACCCACCTCGTACAGTCACGGTGATGCTTTGAGAACCGAGAAACGAAAAACACACACTTTAGAGATAATATTAGTACAGGATGTAATAAAAAAGCTGGTCTTTATTGGAGGCCTCCAGGAGCGGTTATGGAAAATGTCCACAACAGCCCACCCCCCACAGGATGAACAGAGTTTTATAAGTTTAGCAAATTAGCATAATTGACTAGAATTCACAATTAGAAGCACAGGTGATGAGGTAATCCCCTCTTCTGGTTCAACCCTGTGATGGATTGATGCTGGCTAAATGCCAGCAGCAACAAAAACCAGAACCACAGACCCAGTCCGAGTCAGAACCACCGTCCTAGTGACAGCCAGAACCACAGTCCCAGAGTCCCAGAACCACAGACCCAGTGTCCCAGAACACAGTCCCAGTGTCCCAGAAGCACAGTCCCAGTGTCACAGAACCACAATCCCACTGTCCCAGGTCCGCAGTCCCAGTGTCACAGAACCACAGACACAGTGTCACAGAACCAGTCCCAGTGTCCCAG